>LKCN02000011.1:384192-396627 GCA_001633055.2 Ophiocordyceps polyrhachis-furcata BCC 54312
GAGAGAGAGAGAGGGAGAGAGGAGACTGACGCACAAGTCGATTGAAATGCGGCCGAGAAGGTGAAAAAGGCACTGCTGTACCATCCGACCTTGTCCAGACCCTTGAACTCGTCGGTGATTCTGGGGATGGCCGTTGCCACGATGGTCTATTATATCATGTCAGAAGCCCTTTCTTTCATCCAGACGTCGTCATCTCACCATGTCAAGCGAGAGCAGAATATTGCTCAGGACAAGAGCCAAGACGATCAACACCATCTTATACCCCGGCGGATACTCGTGATTCCTAGTATTCTCCGGCTTTCCTCCATCTTGCTTCTCTCCGTCTTCTGACCCACTGGAGCTGAAGGACGGTCGCTCCATCACATCCTCGTGGACAGAGTCTATCTGGCGTCTCTCGTTTCCCTCCCCAGACTTCTTCCAGCAAAAAAAAGAGTCTGGTAAGGAAGCTGTCGTGCCAAGCTTTATACCTTGTTTCCTTTCTTGGCTTCTTCCTCGGTAAAGTGCGGTCTCCAAGGGGCTGGGAAGGGGAGAAGCCGGTTGGATTACTCTGGTGGGTTGGTATATAAAGGGCATGGGAGGGAGGGCCGATACTCGTCGCCTCGTCTGGGCACTTTGTATGAGGGGAGAGGGGAGGAAGGTGTGTCGTCACTGTCTCATTCATCGTCACCTTTGAGAAGAGATATGCGGCTGGAGCCTGATCCGCTCAAGGACGGCTGACCCGTCGTTGACTGGTATGTACATATGTAAGTGATCCGAACCCCCTCCCTCCCTCTTCTCTTCCCTCTCGTCACTCTTTCTCTTTCCTTTGATTCGCTCGTCATCTATTTGGATAATTTGGAATCAAAGAAAAAAAAAAAGGTCTTTGATCGATGCCCGGTAAGAAACGGCTTCCTTCTTCATCGCCAATTTCTTCACCTGCTGCAGTAGAAACATGTTCAGCCTCCTTCGAGGACCGAGGAGAAGGAGGGTGGGCCGCGAATGAGTCAAGGCGGCTGGATGGAGCGTGCCGGTTGGTGGAAGTATGCCGCTGCAGCGTGCTCGGTGCTAGGCAGGCAGGCGTTTGATCTCGTTGATGTGGTGAAAAAGGGCTGGATGTAACTGGTCTCCGGCTTTCCTGCTGCTGGACTGACTGACGGGTGGATGAATGGCCTTGGTTCATCCACTGGATACAAGTAGCTTCTATTACAACATCGACTTTCTTTTCGTCCTCACAGTAAGCCCTGCCAGAAACATCCCAGGCGGAAGAGCCCTTGGCCGGAAGAAAGAACACTATCTGGCACAGCCCTCGAACCCCTTTAAACCGGCCCCCCGACCCGGTCTACATCCTCGAAGAAGTCTTCACAAAGAAACGGGAAATCATGGGTTACGGACAGGGGAGGCTGATACCCATCTCGAATAGCCTCATCCCAACAATTTCGAGGAATGGACAGCCTATATATTGGGGGATTCCGCATCGTGAAAGTCGGACAGTGCTTTCAAAAAGGGAGGAGAAGAGATCCTTGGCATAGTCTGGAGAGGTGCGTTGACACTAGACATCAGCCACCTTTTGGTTCTGCCAGCTGTTACCACGGATAGCCTCACCATCTATAAAGACTCGAGCTTTGTGAGTTGGGAATCTTCTTGATCGAGTTGTTGGTCCGTTGTTGAAGGCGGCTACGGGAACGTATCGACATCGTCTGCTGCAGCCGTCTCATTCCACCAGGCTGCAGGCAACCTTGCAGGTTGAACATGGGGACCATGATGTTCCTGATGCCTGTGTATGAGTAGCTTTCATTGGTGTAGCGCTCATCATCCGCATATAATGACAATGAACGGTATCTGCAGAGACATTTTCCGCGGCTCTCAGGGGGGCCATTTGCCAGTATGGGACGGATCCCGTTTGAGTTCCAGCCTGATAGATATCTAGATACGTTAACATGCAGGTCTTGACAATTCTCCCTTAGCATACATACAATATATCTGCGTCGATACCACTGCGTTTTATTGCAATACTTGGACTCTCTCCCCCTTCATGTCTCGGGAATCTGCCGCAGGGATAATCACCCCTGGGGTTAGCCGCTCTGTGTGAAGTTAAGCACCTCGACCGGAAGAGGGACATCATCATTCATCGAGACTCAACGTGCCTTAACCGCCAAAGGTCAAGATACTGTAACGAGGAACTGCTCGATGAAAACACGGCCCATGGAGAAAAAGTGCTACGAGATCCAGCTTCGGCTAAGAGATGTTCTTCAAAGAGGGAGCGAAAGATGCTCGGAGAGGACAAATTCAATGACGATTGATAGCACAGTCGACGATGGAGGCATCTGCAAACTGATTTTCGTTCCGGAAGCATCGGGGAAGATCCGAGACGTTATTGGTCCCAAAATAGACGCAAGGCTCGATCGAGTTCGTTGAGCCCGGAAGCAAGAGAGCACGTGATACGTCACGGGATACGAAAGCTGACTTGTAACTTGTAAGTTGTATCGCTGCCTCTTCACGTGATAGTAGATACCTCCCACAACTCTATTTCTCTTTGCATAGGTGAAAATCCTCTAACCTCAACCATCACCACCACCATCGTGCCATTACCCGCCGACCGCAACAACCTCTCATCAGTCTCCGCCCCGTGCAGCTTTGGAGCCGGAGGTCCGCACTGGCCGCGACCCCCATCACACACTAATAGCGTGAGTGGATTCCCCTGGCCTTGGCAGGAAGAAAAATCTCCGAGCAGGGTGATGATAGCGATTTCACTCGCCGAACTGAAACCCATACGTGTGGATCGTTGATCTGGGCAATTGGTTTCGCCCGCTATCTGACTGCTTGCTACTGTCTCTGCGGTTTTTACTGTGACGCCTTGTCATATTCGGCTGGCTAACTTGTGGTTCGGGTTCAGGACATTTGTCTGTGTGGTCGTGACGGATAACAATGGCTATATCTGCGCATCATTCATCTTTCTTCCGCCTCTCAGTGCATGCGGGTGAAGCTGATCAAAACCCCCTGCCATACCAAATCGTCCGCGCTCCATCAGACTAGCAAAGGACCACATCAGCTCGTCTCTCCCGGCCAAAATTCCAGAGAGGAAATGCCACGCGTCCCGCCCTACAGCTCAGATATGCAGTTCCCACGAGCCCACGATGATGGGCCACAATGGCGTGGAATGCGCCCCACGTTCACTTCGACGCCGCGACTCAGCCAGTTCCTGTTCGCGGCGCGGCCCAATTCCTGCGTCGACGCTTAGCCGCCCCCACCCCCACCTCGTGTGTCGATTGATTGCCACGAGGGCTCTAAGCCGAGACTCTTCGCCTTGTCATGGGTGATTGACGATTGTTGAGCTAAACTTCCACTGCAGGCTTATTCCCACTTGACAAGTCTGTGTTTTTCTGAGACAAGGGTAGCCTTTCCATCGCTTGGCAGGTTTTCCATCTTGCAATTTTGCTTCGGTCGATGCACGTCGAACCTCGTCATAACGCTTCCGTACGTTCAACAAGTTTCTTCACGGGGGTATTTCGTGCCAGCGAAATTTCCAGAGGCGTTCCAACTGTGATAGCTGCAGCCCAGTCAAGGATATTTGACTGCCAGGAGAGAGGAGGGGGGCAAACTTAGCGTTATAGTCACTAAGTTGAAGTCATCGTGGCCGACCCCTTTTTTTTTTCCCAACCTCCGTCTTAGCCGTCAGCTCAAACTGTCTTGTTTTGGGCATGCCGTCCGAACCACATGGCAAGTGAATGGATGTATGAGGCTGGGACGTCTTCTGAAAAGCATTGCATCTTTTCACTCACGGGGATATAAAGTAGCCAAGCGAACCACGATTGTCGAAACAGTTCAAGGCAGTTCTTCCCCCATCTCTCATCTGTCCAAGACCACTCTCCAACAGGGACGTGATTATTCCCCCAAAAAAAGCGTCAAGATGAAGGCGAACCCCTCCATTATCCTCCTTTCCGCGGTGGCTGGCCATGCGCTCGCAGTGCCGACTTCGCATCGTCATGACGGCAACTCGGCCGCCATGGTCCGCCGCGGTGGCGCCGACGTCTCGCGCGACGCCATGACCGAGGCCGAAGCCATGACCAAACGTGACCACCAAGCCAGCATGGACGTCAGCGAGGCGACGAGTGACCAAGGGGGACTTCTCCCCGAGTTGTTGGCCGAGACCGGCCAGGTTTTGGGCCTGGGAGGAGTGCTGAATCCCCTCGCCCGTCTACTCGACGGCGCGAGTGGATATGGAGGAGACCAAGGCAAATTCGGGGAGAAGGCCATCGCCTTGGGGTTGCTTGGGAAGCTTTCGAACCTCATGAAAGGGAAGAAGCTACTTGAGGTCGGACTCCTGAAGAAAGGAAGTAACACAAAGCCCCCAAGGGACGACGATTCTGAAGACATGGACATGATGGATATGGATAAGGATATGATGGACATGGATAAGGACAAGGACAAGCCGGAACCGAAGAAACCCTACGGAAATAAGCCCAAGCCCAAGCCCGCGCCCAAGTACCCCAAGCCCGCGCCTATGCGGCTCGTCAAACGTGACGTCCAAGTCAACTCGAACAGCGCTATGAGGCACGCCGAGAGCCGTCGTCATCCTGCTGATAAGGAAGGGAAGCACGACATGGCCGACGAGGCTGATCACCATCATCACCATGGCGACGAGGATGGTCATGACGAGGATGGTCACCGTCGTCATCATCATGACGACGAGGACGGTGACGACGAGGATGATCACCACCACCACCATCATCACGACGACGACGAGGACGGTGACGACGAAGATGGCCATGACGAGGATGATCACCACCACCACCATCATCATCATGACGAGGACGGTGACGACGAGGATGATCACCACCACCGTCATCATCATGACGACGAGGACGGTCACGACGAGGATAATCACCACCATCATCACCATGACGACGAGGACGGTCACGACGAGGATAATCACCACCATCATCACGCCGACGATGATCACCACCATAATCATACCGACGAGGACGATCACCACCACCATCATCATCCTGATGCTCATGAAGACAAGCATGAAAATACCAAACGCGCCCATGAGCATTTCGTCCCCGGAAACCTCTTGCATCCGTTCCACAACGATACCAAGAAGGGCGACAAGGATACCAAGCACAGCCCGATGAAGCGCGCCGAGGAATTTCGCCTCCCGAATCTCTTCGCGAAAAAGAACAGGACCAAGTCTTCTCACTCTTTTCTCGGCCTCGGCCATGCGCGTCTGTCCGGTGACGCCACCAACGGGTCTTAGGAGGTCTGGAGCGGGTTTTAAAAAGGAGAGGAACTGTGTGTCGAGGTTCATGATGGGATGAGCCGATGAGATGGACGGCTTTTTTTTTTTGGTTGGGCTCCTGAGACGCTCTTTTGGTCTTTTGTCGTAGTAATAATGATATTGGGTTTTTCTTTCTTCCATCTGCTTTGTGTGAGGAGATGGAAGTCTGTGAATTCTTGAGACACTTGCTTGACTGATGGCAAGCTGAGGTGCGGTGGTGAAAGGTGAGGTGAGGTGAGGTGAGGTGAGGTGAGGTGAGGTGAGGTGAGGTGAGGTGCCTGGCTTATCTTATCGCGGATCACGTGTCAGCGACAGCTCTGCAGACGACCTAAAGCCCCTCATCCTCATCCTCATGCTTCATCTTCAAAAAAATCAGCCTCTCCCTCCGATTCCATCGAGCAGAAATTCGCCACCGCTTCCAAACTTCGACTGTTGCGCAGCTCGTCCCCTGCAATACCATAGACATCTATCTACCTCTCGTTTCTCTCCCCTCGTGCCAGCATCATGACGGGCCGCGGAGGAGGAGGCGGCCGTCGCGTCTTGCTGCCGCCCATGTGAGGCGGCTCTGAAAACGATTTTTTCTATTTTTTGAATGGCGCTTACTTTCTTGCAGAAACATGATTTTTAAGCTTTTACAATCGGTGAGGGCCTTTATTTTTTTTTGTTACTGTTGTTCTACGCGGGTTGAAGTCGCGGAGGGCTTTTGCGTCGAGCGAGCTTGCGACGCGGCGTCTACTTCGTCTGGTGAAGGATTCTGTCCTCTGACTTTTTTTTCGCAGAATTCTCTCGTTCGCGTCTGGCTGTATGAACAGCTTTCCATTCGAATCGAGGGCAAGATCCGGGTACGTTCTTCTCCCCCTTTTTCCCCCTTCCACGAAGGCGAAGCTGACGGGTCGAGAGCGCAGGGCTTCGATGAATTCATGAATCTTGTCATCGACGATGCGTACGAGGTTAAGCAAGATGCTAAGAAACCGGGGGGAGAAGGCGAGGAACGGAAACCGCTTGGTAAGGGAACGGCTGGGGAAAAAGAATAGAAAAAACTTTGTTCTTTGTGGTGTGGATGCTGACGCTTTGGGTAGGCCAGATTCTTCTCAAGGGCGATAATGTGTCGTTGATACAAAGCATATAGAGGAGTTTTTGGAGCTCAGGTTTTACTGTGCGGGTTGGCGGTTGCGGTTGGTTCGAGTTGGAGCGGGGTGGAAGCTATCGCCGCCGTTTCTTTTCTCATGAAAATTCCTACCTGTTTCTTTTTCATGTGGCGCAAGTTGAGGAACCTCAGGATACCCATCCGGAGTTGAAGACTATTCGCTTGCCTTGGTGGATGAGTCGACGATGGTGGTTGTTTGACGGAGGGTAGAGGCTGTCGTGTTCTGGTATGAGGGCCGGCCACAAAGGCTGAGGAGATGGCGCTGCCAAAACTTGCAGCAGCGCGTACGACGGCGCAGCCAGATGGTGAAGGTCATGACTTAATGGGATCTTTGGTGCCTTTTTTGTCTCCAATGAATCAACCGGCCCCCTATGCTGCACAGGCAGCACAGCACAAAGTACATACATAAATCCAGTCACGTGAAGCCGGATCAGATATCTTCCGAATCTCTGATCTTTCACTTCTCTCCCGATAAGATAACAAAAAAAAATAGCCTTGCAGCTTAACCAACCAAACCCCTTCCCCATCTCGACATGCAAACAGCCCTCATCCTCCTCCTCCTCCCCCCCCTCGAGCTCCGACAATGCGGCCGCTCACAGAGTCCGAGACTCGGACGGTCCTCAACAAGCTAGCCAACTACGCCGGCTCCTCCCTCAAGGACCTCTTCGCCCCGCTCGACAAGTCGGCCAAGCCGGACCATCACGTCTTGCGCCTTTCGCGGAGTCGGGTTTATTACGTGCGCCTTTCGCTGGCCAATCTGGCCACGTCGGTTGTAAGGGATAAGCTACTCTCTTGCGGCACTTGCTTAGGTGCGGAAGCTCCTTTCTTTTTCCAGGCGTATCAGCTTGCTGATTTGAAAGAGGAAAAAAAAAAAATAGGCCGCTTCACGAAATCGGGGAAATTCCATCTTCACATCACGGCTTTGCCTGTCCTGGCGCCGATAGCGCGGTATAAGATATGGCTTCGACCGAACGGCGTGATGCCCTTCCTGTACGGGGGCAACATCGTGAAAGCGCATGTTGGGAGGTGGTCGCAGGATTGTCCGGAGCATTTGGGCGTCGTCATATACACCATGGATGACGTGCCGCTTGGGTTTGGCGTCACGGCGAAGAGTGCGGCTGCGGGACAGCAGCTTGGTCCTACGGGGGTGGTGTGCTTTCGTCAGGCTGATTGTGGGGAGTTTTTGCGGGATGAGGATAGTCTTTTCACGACTGGGTAGGGCAGGGCGGCTCTTGTTCTCGACGGTCTGGTTTCGAGATATCAAGAGGATAGAAGCCGGAATTGACGACGATTTGATGCTGTAGAACAGTAGAAGGCATCCCATCTCCCCTGGCGGGCGATTCTTCATGCGTCTTCCGGACTAAGGTTATGCCGCTCCAGCGGACAACAATCGTCAAAGATGTCGCCAAAGATGGTCAAACCCATCTCGGCCGGAACGGCGAGCCGTCGTCTGTGTACGCAACTATGAAGCTCGCCCAAGTCGACTCGCTGGAACTGCCCGCCTCGGCGGACATGCACGTCCATCTCCGCCAGGGCGAAATGATGGACCTCGTGGTGCCGCTGATCCGCCAAGGAGGCGTCGACACCGTCTTCGTCATGGCAAGTTGTTCAATGTCGTGTTGCCTGTGTCGTGATCGAATGCTCTGACCAGCTTTGCTCTGCAGCCGAATCTGCAACCGCCGATCACAAGCGTCGCCCAAGCGCTCGAGTATCGCGACCGGCTTCGGGCTGTCGAGCCCAACGTTCACTATCTCATGTCGCTTTTCGTGCGCCGGTTTTTCCCCCTGTCCCGAAGTAATGCGCCGTTTTGATTCTCACACAGCGCCAGCTCCATCCGTCCGTGACCCCCGAAGTCATCGTCGAGGCTGCGGCAGCCGGCATCGCGGGTGTCAAGATGTATCCGCAAGGTGACTGACTACCTATATGCCTAAAATTATGAGCCCTGCCCTACCGCAGGGCGTACGGTCTGATTGCGGATGTTGCTCGCAGGCGTCACTACAAACTCCGATTCGGGCGTCGTCTCGGTAGACGACTACGCTGCTGTCTTTGCGGAGATGGAGCGACAGGACCTGGTGCTTAATATCCATGGCGAGATCGCCACCGAACCTGCCCAAGGTGTCTCGCTCGAGGTCGCCTTCTTGCCCGTCTTGCACCGGCTACACAAGGACTATCCGCGCCTTCGTATCGTTCTTGAGCATTGCTCCACCGCAGAGGCGGTCGACGCCGTTCTCGCGTGCGGACCGTCCGTAGCCGCTACAATTACGGCTCATCATCTATACCTAACGGGGGACATGAGCCAGTCTGATCCGCTGTGCTTCTGCAAGCCCATTCCCAAGAAGCCGGCCGACAGAGACGCGCTGATCCGAGCCGTCTGCAGCGGCGATTCCAAGTTCTTCTTGTGAGTCCGCCTCTCCCCCTTCTCCTGCGACGTCTCTCCTCTGACGGGACGTTGAACAGTGGAAGCGACAGCGCGCCACATCCGCTGGCTGCTAAAATAGGGTCACAGACCGTACCGGCCGGAGTGTTTACACAGCCTTTTGCCACGCAGCTGGTGGTCCTGGCGCTTCAAGAGGCCGTTGAGCGGGGGGTCATTGCTGAAGATGCTGTCACGCAGCAGAAGTTGGAGTCGTTCCTCAGCCGGTGGGGGAGGCGCTTCTATAAGTTGCCCGTCGACGCCGGAGGTGCCCGTATCTTGCTGGAGCGGAGAGACGAGAGGATTCCGCCGTTTGTGGCGAGCGCTGATGACGGGCTTCGGGTTGGCTTGTCCAAAGCCGGGAGCGCTGTGTTTGGCCTGCGGTGGCTGTAGCGGGTTCAGTTTGGGCGACGGAAAAGCAAACTAACTGTCCATGCTATTCCAGGTAGAGCTGATGATATCTTCCTAGACGACCGGGCTGTCGGTCGAATCCTTCTCCGTTGCAAAAGGAAGGACAAGGGAAGCTGTTTGGATCTCCGAGCTTCGAAACGGTCATTGATTGGACGCTGAGGCTTCTTAGTATGTCGGTGGCTATGTAAGCTGAGGAGATGGATGGAGAGCAGTTCAACTTGTAGAGCAAGAAAACCAACGCTTTGATTCAAACGCTCCAGCGTCCTCGCCGCTGTTTCCCAACTAACTTCTAAGAACTCTCGACATCTTCTTCGCTGTACGAAGATTCCAGCGTCCACATCACAAACGTGACCGGAACTTCAACAAACACGTTGTCCTCAGGTTGACGACGTCGATGTGAACCATCCGGAGCACTGAGCGGCTGACTGGTGCTTGTCGTGTGGCGCCGTGAACGGCTACCGGTTGGAAAGCCGGACTGGTTCCAAAATAGTTCATGGTCAGGCGTTGTAATAGAGCCGAACTGAGGCTCCAGACGACGCAGTCCGTGACCGTTGGGTTGCTGTGGCTGGGTCGGTCCACGTACGCCGTTTCGTGGCGGCGAGGGCGTCGCAGGCGTGGGATTTCTTAAAGGGCTCGACGGAGGAGATGAATGGCCATTATGCTGCTGCGACTGGGCGGTTGAGTGACTATCGACGTGGCCGTTGAGACGTGGCGGCGACGGCGTCATAGACATGGCATTTCTTAAAGGGCTCGGCGAAGAAGCCTCACCAGCCGACTGAGCATTGCGCCGCTGTCGTCGTCGTACACCGTTTGTCGACGGGATCGAAAAAGGAGGCGAATGGCCGTTGAGCCGCTGGGCCGTTGAATGACCATTGAGACGCGGTGATGGGGCTGTTGAACGGCTTGTTCCAACGGCTATGTCGTTTCTTGACGGGATAAACACAGGACCCGGGGGCGCTGGGGGATGCAAAGACCTGCTGCCGTTCGATAACGGCCTCACAATCGAACCGTTCGATAACGGCCTCACAATCGGAGGGCCAAGAAGGTTGACGGCCGCGTCAAGGTCGATCGACGGCGAAGCTTCACCACGAGGCCGACCCGGAGACGTCCGACGGCGAAGGGGAACCGTTGCCACTCTCTCGCGGCCTCGTCCGTCTCGTCGAGAAAGCCCGTTCGGCATCCGGCCGTTGGGCCCTGACGTGGCAGGCGTGGACAACTCGGTCCAGGCGAATGTCACGTCTGTAAGATTCCCTACTTGGAAGTCCATAAGATGGACCGTGTTGCGGACGAAAACTGGTGATGATGATGATGAAGTCGTCGTCCAGTTGGCGGCATCGTCGTCGACGCCCGAAGAGTTGGTCCTGAGACGGAAGTCGTTGTGAAAGGCTCGAAAGGCGTCTACCATTAATTCACGAGCTGCTCCTGACGATGGCGGCTCGGGGCCAGCCTCGGGTAAGAGTCTCGACATTGGGGGGGGGGGGCTTAAGTTGGAGCGGATAGGTTATGTGTGTATGATGAATGAATGGATGCTGGGGGTCGTGATTCTGCCTTATACTCCCATGTTTCTTCTCGTCTCGAGGAAAAGGGGGCAACAGGAAGACGGCTCCCTATATCTCCCTACTCTTGCATCTTTGCCTCTCTCTTCCCTTCTTTGTTCTTGCCTGTTGTTCGTTCTCACCAAGGCTCGGCAATGACGATGGTTATGGCCTCACTCAACGCATCTCTCTGAAGGTCTGTTGTAACTCCCTATCTCCTCCTGGTGGTCATTCCCCCATCTAAATAGATAGCAAGGTACCTACCTATCCATCACGAGAGAGCCATGACCAATGCACCAGCCGGCCCTTCATCAAGCCCATCGACAACAGCCATATCCCCCTCGTCAAGCTCAAACCGATAGACATCAGCATTCGCCCTGATGCGCTCCGGCCTATCGCTCTTGGGCAACGGCACCCATCCCCTCTGCAAGCTCCAGCGCACAAGCACCTGGTTCGGACTGACGCCATGCTTTGCCGCCACGGACGCCACCGCCCTATCGTCGGCTCGACTGTTGCGCGCCATGGGGCAGTAGGCCTCGATGACGATGCCGTGTTTCTCGCAGAAGGCTACCGTCTCTCGCTGCTGAAGCCAGGGGTGAAGCTGTTGTGTGCGTGCCATTCAGCGCTTCCGTCTCCCCCTCTCTCGCCGGAAACCTCACCTCGATCTGATTCACGTGCGGCGGCCATACGACGGCCTCGTCTCGCAGTTCCTCCAAGTGCTTGACGCCAAAGTTACTGACGCCGATGCAACGCGCCTTGCCTTCTCGATACAACCTCTCCAACACCCGCCACGTCTCCGTCCTCTTGTCCCTCCCCCCGACGTTGGGGCTATGGATGAGAAACTCGTCGACGTAGCCACCCGGTCCCAACGTGTCAAGACTCTCCAAGCAGCGAAGATAGCTCTCGTCCGCCGTAGCGCCCGGCACAAGGATCTTGGTCGTGATCCAGACGGCGTCACGGCCGAGGCCGGATTTCCGCACCGCCGCTCCCACTTCCGCCTCGTTGTCGTAGAACTGCGCCGTGTCGATGCGTCGGTAGCCGCTGGATAGCGCTGTTTGGCATGAGGCTTCGCATACGGACGACGGGGACTTGTAGACGCCGAAGCCTAGCTGGGGGGCTCGGAGAGAGGCTGCGACGAGGACTGTGTCGTTGATGCTTCGGCTGTGCGCCATTTTGAACTCGAGAGGGTGTGGGTTGTAGGAGGTTGTAGGTTGTCGACGTCATTCATCGGTTGTCTGTTTACATATGTAGGTATGTATGTATGTATGTATGTACATGCATCGGTAGGTGGTCGATGACGTCAACGCATCACCATCTCTCAACTTTACCATGATAATGCGTCTTTCGTTGCTCATCTTAAAGACACCATCACTTATCATCAGATATCATGCTTGGGGACAACATCGTATAACATCAGATTACACACATTTTATACCTATATATAGGCAGATCAACGGATACCGCAATCCTACACTTACATATCTTACACATTATATGTACATACATGTATGTATGCGGATATCCGTTGTAAACAGATGAAAGCGAAGCCATCGCGACACAGTAATCTCACAGTGTGCGGCGAAGCGATCAATCCCCCTCATCCAACCCGAGGCTTACCCGCCGCAACATCAGACCCCCCCCCCCCCCCCCCCCCCCCCCCCCCCCCCCCCCC
>LKCN02000011.1:432373-454312 GCA_001633055.2 Ophiocordyceps polyrhachis-furcata BCC 54312
CCGCAAGCTCTCCCCCGAGTCGGCCGGCGGCGACGACGACGACAACGACGAGCTGCCTCCGCCGCCGCCGCCGCCTCCTCCTCCTCCTCCTCCTCCTCCTCCTCCTCCTCCGGCCCCGTCTTCCTCGTTGACCTCGTCGCCGTACTTGAGACGCAGGTTGTTGAACTTGTCGTACCGCAGCATCGCCGACGTCTTCCTCACGACCCTCTTGAAGCCGACGCAATCCGCGGCAAAGTTGAACATGATCTCCATCGGCGCCCACGGCGGCCACATGGACCCCTTGGGCGTCCCGTACCGGCTGCCGGCGTACATGGACACCGTGCTGGAGGAGAACCACTGGCGCCGGGCGACAAAGAACTGCGTGCTGTCCATGTTGAGCAGCATCCGCCGCTGGACCAGCCCGCTCACCGGGTCCGAGATGCGCTCACGGTCCATGACTTCGAGCACCTTGAGCTCCATGCCCTTGGCCGTCACCAGCACCACGTTGCCCTTGTTGCGCTCGCTCTGCAGCTGGATCTGGGGGCCGATGAGGCGTACGTGGTAGCCGTGCTGTGGCGTGTAGTCGCGCGAGATGCCGCTCTCGAGGTCGCAAATCGCCGAACACGAACCATCGCCGTTGGCGCGCCAGTTGCCGCGTCCGTCGCTGATCATCCTCCGGATTCGCTCCTCGAGGTCATTGGCCTCTTCCCGCTCCGCCGCCGCCGCAGTGACGGGGGGTTGATTCGCCACTGTCGGTGCCGTACTCGTCGTCGTTGCCGCCGCCGCCGCCGCCGACGCCGACGCCGTTGTCCCTCCCGTCTCGGCCACCGACTCGGCACCGGTCTGGCTGGGCGACGAAGTCCCCGTCGGCGACGCCGGCCGCTGTTGCGTCCTGCCCTTGTGTTGTTCCTCGACAATGTCCAGCAGAAACTTGACGGCCGGCCGCGAAAGGTAGTAGACGAAGCCACGCCGCTGGCTGACCTGGTGGATGTATCGTAGCACAATGTTGCGCAGCACGTTGTTCCACTTAAACTCCATGTTGTGAATCACGAACCGGTTCTCGTAGTCGCTCTCAAACTCCGCCGTGGACGGCACGCCGAGCACACCGTCGCTGTGCTTGCTGCTGCTGTTGCTGCTGCTGCCGATGCTTTTACGGCTTTTGCTGCTGCTGCCGTTGCCGTTCGCGCTGCTTTTCGCCTTCTCCTGCGACAGCGTCGTCATCATCTGCTCCAGCATATTCTCCAGGAATGCCTTCTTGTCCTTGAGGTCGCCCGTGTGCCGTCGCATGGCCTCCAGATCGTTCATGGCCTGCGCGTCCTGCGAGCTCATCTGCACCGCCTTGAGTTCGGCCTCGCCCACGTTCCGAGAGTGCGATAGCATCTGTCCCTCGAGCTGATCAAGTCGTCCCTGAATCAACCGCGCCTGGACGCGCTTCGGATCGTCGTCGTGCGTCATGTAGCAAAAGTGAGTCGGCTCGTTGCCAAACGGGCTCGTCCGCGTCGGGTCCCCGGCAATGGTGCCGCAGATGTCCGTCTGCCGGAAGTACGTCAGGCGCGGCGAAAAGGCCAACGGCAAGATCTTCGTCTCCGGGTTCGGCTCCGTCGGCAGTATCCAGTCCAGCTCGACAAAGTCGTCCATGTCGATCCAGCTGGTGTCGTGATCCGGGATCTTGAAGCGCGAGAGGTCCGGCTTCTCGTCCTGGTCCGCCATCAACGGCCCCATGGTCCCGTTGCGGATCGCCTCCGTCGTCGTGCCCTTGAGGCTGGCCGACACCGCCCTCACGTCGGCCTTGGCCAAGTCCAGCTGGCCCTCGTGCACCTTGATGCCGGAGATGCGGCTGGGAGTGTCCTTCTTCCCCTTGCTCTTCCCCGGCGCGTTAAACTCCTCACGCCGCTGGTGCAGGTCCAGCATGAAGTTCTCGAACCGCACCTTGAGTCCCGTCGTCGACACCGCGCTTTCCGAATGGTCCTCGGCCGCCTCCTTGTGCTTGTAGATGTGGCTGAGGAAGAGCGGCGCCAGGAGAAGGCTGTACTTGACCGTCGCCAGGTGACGCCCAAACTTTTTGCTGTTCTTCTCCTGGCCGGGGAACAGGGCGCCCTGACGGATCGGCAGCGACATGGGTCCGCTGAAGAGCCCCCACCATTCGAAGAAGTGGGTGAAGACGCGCGGCGTGAGGTGCACCGAGTTGTAGCTGCCCGACGGCTCCGGTCGGTCCGGCGTCCACTGCCGGTCCGCCGGCGCCCGGACCCCGATCGACAGGTGGATGTGCCGGCTCCGGAAGCCGCGGAAGGCATCGTACGGCAGGCCGTGGTCCGGCTTCGCGTAGAGGGGGTTCTTGAGCACCACCTCGTAGTGCGGCTTGGAGTGAAAGTTGCGCTTCCCGTCCACGATGGCCCGCTCGAAGACGAGGCCTGCCATCCACTGCACCTTGCCCGACAGCTTCATCGCCACCTTCTTGAAGATGGCTCCGGCCTTGATGACGCCGACGCCGACGCCGACGCCGCTGCTTCCGCCGTCGACGAGGTCGCCGCCACCGCCTCCGCCGCCGGCCCGGGCCGCCTCGCGAACCAGATGGCTGTAGTCCGGTACGGCAAGGATGTACTCGCCGCTGTCGACCGTCATGAAGCGCTTCGGATCCTCCTCGACGTTGATGTTCCATCGCACGTCGCCGCGCCAGCACATGAGAAAGCCGGCGCCGTTGCCCGTCACCTGGTACGGGTCGCGCGTCCCCTTGAGCGACAGGTGCATGTCGCCGTCGCCCTTCCAGGCCACGTGCAGGTGCGAGTGCGTGTTGAGCCGCAGCTTGTCCCAGAAGCCGACCAGCTCGGACGGGTCTAGTTGCGGCTTGGTAAAGGACTCGACCACCATCATCATGTCCTGCACTGCCGGCTGATACGACGGCCCCCAGGTGATGCGCGTCGGCAGCGCCGTGTTGATGTCCATGTACAGGTCCGAGTACGACTTGACGGCGCTGACGGTCCGGATCACCTCTATGGCGAAGCTGCCCTCGTTGGCCGAGGCCCCTGAGCCCGGATCGCGGGCGGGGATCACGTTGACTCGCACGCGCCGCTGCGACTCGACGCCCTGGAACTCCTCGGCCACCACCAGGTTGCCCTTGAGCGTCAGCGACTGCGCCCGCATCGACTGGCCGGGCTTGAGGCTGGGGATGTGCAGGATGGGCAGCGGATAGTCGCGCAGCGAGACGCGCACCTCGCCCATGCCCATGGTCAGGTTCATCGGCAGCAAGAGGCCGTAGCGCATGTCCAGCGGCATTCCCTTGCCGACCTTGTGGATGAAGCCGGGCAGGTCGCGCATCGCGAAGCTGGGCTTGTCGACGACGGCGTGGAAGTCGGACAGCACCGCCGCCATCAGCGCCGGCCGCGGCGGCACCTCGAGGATCTTTTCCGTCACCTCCAGGTCCTCGGGCATCTGGCTGTCGCCCCAGAAGGATTCGCGCATTTCGCAAGCCGCCGTCCGCGACGCCTCGTAAGCCCTGTCGATGCGCTTCTGCCACGCCTGCGCGTTGTAAGCGTCGAGGAAGGTGCGCGCCTCGTCCTCCGACACCTTGGCCTGCCCCGGCACGTGGAGACTGTCGCCGTCTGGATCGTATCGCGGCAAGGACGTCCTCGGTGTGTCCGGCCGGCCGTCGACGCTGCGGCTCCGGAACCAGGAACCCGCCGGTGCAGCCGCTGACGACGACGACGACGACGGCTGAGCCCCCGCACCCGCCGCGGCACCGGAGCCCCGTCCGCGGGACATGACAGATCGCGAACGGACGTTGCTGCCTTTGCGAACAGACGCCTCCTCGCGCACCTTGTTGGCCTTGACGCGGAAGGCCTCCTCGCGCACCAGCCGTTGGGCCTGCTCGGCGCGGCCGGTGCGGTAGATGATGCCGAGCTTCCACTCGAACGCGCCGTCCTCGAGCTCCAGCAGGACATTGCGCGACCGAATCGACGTCTTGGGCAGCAGCTTGGCGCTCTCGGGCTTCTTCTCCAGGATGTACTCGTTGGTGCCCGTCTTGAAGCGGTGATGAAGCTGCTGCACCGCCTTCAAAGTGTTGATGACGTTGTCCGTCACGCGGTCGACGACGACCTCGTGAGGCACCGCCAGGCGCACCGCTTCGGTGGCGACATCAAACATCTTCTCTTCGGCGTAACCTCCGAGCGCCGTTTTGTGCCTCGACTCGCGGAGGTCGACGCGGCCCGAGTGGACGCTGAGCAGCCGGGCCCAGACGTTCCGCATGCGTGGAGGCTCGACGAAGAGCCGTACGAGCTTGGTGGCCAGGTACGGCGTAGACCAGCGGTGGCGGCCAGCCTCGACGCCGTAGACGTGCAGCATCATGGCCGGGTCGTTGGGCATGTTGGCCTTGACCTGGAGCAGCGACGCCCGCACGTCGACGGTGACGAGCTCCGACACGACCGTCGACGACGCCGTGCCGGCGGGGACGCTGGGCGACGTCGGGCACGCATCCGGATTCGAGTAGGTGCCGAGTTGGCGCGGTCTCGGCAGGTCGCGGCCGGTGCGCATCAGGGCCTTGCGCAGCGTCATGACGGCGACGCCGACGGCGTAGTGGCGGTAGAGAGAGTACTGCACCAGGATGGTGCGCACCGTCGCCTGGACGTGGAACATGGGACCGAGGTTGTCGCTGGCGGCGGACAGGACGAGTTCCAGGCGCGGCATTCGGAGGAAGGGTTCGATCTCGAGCTGGTCGGCGGCCTCGACGATATGCGCCTCCAAGCCCCGAGCCTGGAGGACGAGACGACGGCCATCGCCAGCCGTCTGCGGCTTCTTGTTGCGGAGTCGCGGCGACGTCGGCGTCGACGGGGCCATGTCCGAGTCGGACTGGTTGACCAGCCGGCTGTGCGCCCGGCGGCGTCCTCCTCCCAGCCGGCGCTGGGGTTCGTCCAGCTTGTGTGCGCGATACTCGGCCGAAAAGGAGTCGAGATGGAGCGAGACGCCGCGGGTGTCGTCGGCAATGTCCTCGTCCACGCCGGCCACCTCGACGTTGAAATCGGAGGCCTCGAAGTGGTAACTGGTGAGCCACTCGGGCACGGCTCGCAAGAAGTTTTGCCGGTTTGGCGATTTGGAAGCGGCGCGCTTGTCCGGCTCGACGTCGATGCGTAGCTGCCGAACAATCTGCCGCAGGCCGTCGGTGATCTCCTGACGAGCCATGCTGATGGAGAAGGACTGGATGTTGCCTGTGATGTCGACGCAGACGTCAGGTGTGGCCGCTAGGTGCGTCTTAATGTCGAGCGAGTCGGTGGTGATGAGGTTGAAGATTTCGCCCGCACAAGTCTGGTAGTATAGGCTGTGCGACTGAAGCCGTATAGAGCCGTCAAGGAAGTAGTGTAAGTCTTCGACGGGCGAATGCGACGACTCGGCGTCGAGCGACACGGACGAGATGGATGAGATGATGAGATCAAAGTCGTCAGGGTCAGCCGTCCGCTGCAAGGGCTTCAGCCGGATGCGCACGACGGGCTCATGCATGGACAGTTTTATGTTGGCCTTGGGTAGGAGATGAGATATGAGTTGTTGGCGACCGCCGTGATGCGCCTTGGGCGGCCGCGGTTTGGGCTGCAGCAGGGCGATGAGCAGCGGCAGATGGCAAGGATCGAGGTCGACGGACGGAGAGGTGACGACCGAGTTGGCGAAGAGGATGTTGGCATTGCGCTCCTCCAGAGCGCTCTCCTGCGCCAGCTGGACCGTCTTGGACGGCAGCGTCGTCCGAGCCGTCGTCGTCGCCATGGGCACGTAAACGATGCGCTCGGGCCCGCGTTGGCCGTCGTCGAGGTCGATGGAGATGGACAGGGCAGCCGCCAGAGCCTCGTGGGCGATGTCCTTGGGGGAAAAGTACATGCGATGGGCCGGCGATTTGGGATCGAGCCGGTGAAAGTCGATGCCGACCTCCTTCATCGACGCGTTGAGGAGGATTGGGTTGGCGGACGGCTTGATGGACGTGACCTTCTTGGTCAGACCGGCGAAGGAGACGGCGAACTGCACCTCCTTGATATTGCGCAAGATGGCGCTGAAGAACTCGCGCGAGTCCGTCACCGTCTGCATCAGCTCCTCGTTGTCTTGACCGTCACCGCTTTTGTGATCGTTATCGTCGCCAGCCGGTGGCGTCGTCGGATCCGTCTGGGGTACGACAAAGTCTGTCGTCGTCGTCGTCGTCGTCGTCGTCGTCGATGTCGGCGTACGCAGCTTGGCAGCGCACAGCATGACGTCGTCGTATGGTACGCTTACTCTGCCCAGCTTGATGGCGATGGTGACGTCGCGTAACCCGTCGCGGGACTCGTGCAGGAAGCCGTGGACGTTGAAGAGGGCATGGTCGAGAACTTCCAGCGACTCGCCGCCGTCGGCTGTAAAGAGAAGGCTTCGCAGCGTCACGATCCACTCGGCCTGACGCTTCTTCTCGTCGCCCAAATGTAACTTTTGCGAATGTCCGACCCTCCTGCGCCGCGTGTCCACGGCGAGAGTGAGGCTGCCGAGCTGGATGTGGCCGACGCCGACGACATTGACGGTGGTGTGTGAGGCGACGACGTCAATCATGTGAAGCCAGCCGATATGGCGGTGCAGCTTCTTGATAGCCTGTCGAAACTTGGCCGCCTTGGACCAGATGTTGCTGGCGGGAGACGACGAGGCAGAGGCGGATTGGGTATGGGGCGCGCGGGATTTCTTGTCTGGAGTCCGACCACGGTCGACACCAGCCTTGGTCGGCTTCTGCTCACTGGCATCGACGGTGACTACAAGCTCGTTGAGCACGAGGCTCACCCACGTCGGCTGCGCAAAGGTCGGTCGATGGACGTTGAGCCCGAGGCCGCGGATCTCGATGACGAGACCATCGCGAGGCGTATAGGCGAGACGACGGAGCGACAAGTAGCCAATGCGCTGTATAGAGACGCCGGTGACGATGCGAATCACGGCAAAGAGGACAAAGGACGATAGATAGAGCAGTACAATCAGGCCCAGGAAGAAGGTCGGATTCAATAGGGCCATGGCGGTGGCGCCGAGGGCCAACAAAGGGCCGGCGAACGCAGTTTCGCTGAGCAAGGCGGCGAACATCAGCAGTGCAGACGAAACTGAACAACGAGAGAGAAACGTACGGCGAGCTGTCGCCTCACAGAACATGCATCATCAGAGGATGTCGCGATAAGCCATTGCGGAGGAGAGTCGGCCGGCAGCGAGGCCGATGACGGCAGTCTCGGGAGATGACCCGGTAACGATCGGAACTCAGGAAGCTTGTTGTATCTTGCCTTAGGACGGGCCGCGAAGGTAGGGTTCGAGAGAAGATCAGATGCGTTGTGGAGGAGAGAAGGGAGTTTGTCCGTCAGTTCTTCTACAGCTTGTAGGTGCTTGGGCGATCTCAGATAGTAGTAGGTAGTACCTTGGGACGCCACCCGAAGCTGGTAGATAGTACCCCGGGCTAGTCGGGGCTTAACGCAGTGACAGCCACGTAGCCGTCTACCTGACCGGGGTGTATGTACTAGTGATATAGTTTTATCCACCTTCCCCTCTTGCCCCCCTCTTCTCCTCTCCCCCGGAAGGCCGGATGACGGGAAGGCCGGATGATGATGATGATTTTATGAATGGCAACAATATCAATATGGGAGGGAGGCTTATGCGCTCGCTCTCTGATACGTCCGTCTTCTCCGTCATATTGCTTGCGCTCATGTTTGGGAGCCGGGCCGTCGGAATGGATCGTCCGGCATGATGGGTGCGCTGCGTCGGACGTCCATTTCACTTACTAAGCTACTACCACCACGTACAAAGTCGCTACCCTATACAAACGTACCACCTACATTCACTTGCCCGAACGTATATCGTCTTGCTGCGCCGACGCCCGTATGCTTGCAATCCTTTCTTCGCAGATGGCAATGTCTGCCTCGACCCGCAGTATGCTTTCGTTGATGGTCTCCTCATACTCTTCGTCTGTTACCATGCGCATAGGCAACCATTTAGACTGGAGCCAGCTGCGCTTCTCCTGCGGCGGCTTAGGCGGTCGGCTCGCTATCACATTGGCCACCATCTGGCCGCCGCCGCCCAGCAGGCCGTAAAATGCGATGCAGGGAATGATGTTGTGAGGGCCGCCTTAAGATGATCAGATACATGTGGGTAGACCGAGCTGGAGAGCGCCTACGCATCAGGCCGGCGACGGCGCCACCAGCCGAGCCGCCCAAGGCACTGGCCATGACCTTTTCTCGAGGCGTCACTTGCTCTTGGCCTCCCAGAGACGCGATGGCCAGCGAACGGAACACTTTGAAGAGCGCGCCGTGAGCTCAAGACGCCACAACGACCGGATTGAAGGGTTACGACGCACGCCAATAGGTAGACCCCAGGGCGAACCACTCGCAGCCCATGGCGACGCCGCTGCCGATGGGGCGCTTGTCGAAGGCGATGGCGGTACCGACACCGGTTGCGACACCGGCCATACCTTGAGTGGGCGTCAGGAGACTCGGCTCGGGACGAGGCGTGGGCGCATACCGGTCCAGATGCCGGCCTTGAGAGCTGGAACGGCGACGTTGATGACCTCGGGGGGCATCAAGCCGCGCTGTCGACGCCGCGGGGATGCCCCGTCCAGAGGGGGAGTGGCCGAGGCCATTGGGGAAACAATTTGACAGTGGTGAAGAGTAGGTATGTATGTATGCGAACGCGGCTGAGATTTATATACATATTCAAAGCTGTTTAAGGCTGCGAAGCCCTAGAATCTGATCGTAGCAACTTGTGACAAAGTGGCTGGAGCGTGTGGCGGTGTAGACGCCCGCTGGCGGGGAGCCCCCCACCCGAAGTAGACTAGCGGCTCCCACTCCCTGGCGGGCGAAAATTGGCGGCAACCCTTGCCTCTCTTAACTCACGACGACGCCTCGGCGGAGTAAAAAATTCGACCTTTTGGCCACGCTCTTGGCCATCGCCACTCGAAGCAAGAACCGCTCTCTCGTCTGCGCTGCCGCGCGTAGCCGCAGCCTTTACCGCAATCATGGGTTCGTCTTCCTCCCTCTCTCCCTCCCTCCCTCCCTCCCCTGATGTCTCTCCCTCATTTTCCTCGTGCTGTGCTGTGCTGTGCTGACGGGCTCGCTGCCAGCTCCGAAGAAGAAAGAACAACAGAAGATGTCGCTCGGCGACTTTATGGCCGACCCGGGTTCGTGTCACTCCGCCATCGTCATCGAACTCACCGCTGATATCCTTTGGCAGGCTTTGGAGGAGGCTCGTGGGCCGATGAGGTCGAAGAGACCTATGGTGAGTTTCAATCTCGGCTCCCGCTGTTCTGTTTAACGTGCTGACCCTATCTCGCAGTCCAGGGTGCGTCCGCTTCCCATCGCCCGGCCGCCGAGGCTTCCCGCATACTAACACGTTAACCCGCCAGGAACCCAGCCGTTGCCTCCCACCGACAGGCCTCGCCCCAGCGGTTTGTCGTCGTATCAGGACCGAGGTCAGCCTCGTCGCAGTCGCGTTCCCCTACTCAGCTCAGCTGACCGATTCTTTTGATAGGCTTCTCTACCCGCGAGAGCTTCCCCCAGCGAATCCCCGACAAACCGCCCTATACGGCACATCTCGGCAATCTCTCTTACGACGCCACCATTGATTCTGTGACGGATTTCTTCGAAGGCTGCGATGTCGCAAGTGTACGCATCATCGAAGATCGCGAGTTGCAGCGCCCCAAGGGCTTCGGATACGTCGAGTTCACCAATGTAGACGGCCTCAAGAAAGCCCTCGATCTCGATGGCCAGTCATTCCAAGGACGATTGATTAAGATTAAGATTGCTGATCCTCGTACGTTTTGGCAACCGACCCCGGGGTTTTTTTTTCCCCCAGCAGCTGACGATAGACGCAGCTCGTGGAGGCGAAGGCCGGACGGAATCAGCACGCGACTTGACCGACTGGACGCGCAAGGGCCCGCTGCCCGACCTCCCCACCCGCGGGGGCCGTCAGCCGTCCGACTTTGGCGATCGTCGTCCCCGCGAATTCGGCACGGATAGGGGGCCTGCGCGCGAGCTGACGTGGGAACGTCGGGGGCCGCTGTCCCCCTTGCCGCAGTCGGAGATGCCTCCTCCCCGTTCTCGCGACGGAAGCCGTCCCCGTCCCTCCCCGGAGGGTCTCGGAGAACGAAGCGAGTCTTTCCGTGGAAACCGACAGGGCCCTGGTGCGTCTTGGGGCGAGGGACGACAGGACGGTTCGCGCCCGCCCGCCCGCCGCGACGCGCCGATGGAGCGCGAGCGCGTTTCCAGTGCTGCGGAGAAAGATATGCAGTGGCGAGATCGCATGCGCCCCGACGTGGTGGCCAAGTCGACTTCTCCGTCTCGAGACGGAAGCGAGGCCCCTCCGTCGCCGTCGATGCCTCCTGCCCCGGCGGCCCCGGTCGGCCGGCCGCGCCTGAATCTGCAGAAGCGAACGGTATCGGAGGCGACTGATGCCGCCGCCGCCGCCGTCACGCCCGTCAGCGCCAGCGACTCCAAGGCAAGCCCGTTCGGCGCGGCCCGCCCCATCGACACTGCGACGAAGGAGAAGGAGATTGAGGAGCGGAGACAGCAAGTGCTTCGCGAGAAGCGTGAGGCCGAAGAAAAGGCCAAGGAGGAGCGGCGTCTGGCCAAGCAGGCGGCGGAGGAGCAGGCTGCTAAGGAGGCCGAGGAGAAGGCGGCCAAGGAGGCGCAGGAGGCCAAGGAAGAGAAACCGGCGGCGGCAACGACGTCGGCAACGTCAGCAACGTCGGCGCAGAACGGAACGACGGCGGAGCCAAAGGTGCCGTTGCGGAGCCGCGAGCCGGTGGCCAATGTCAGGTCGAAAGCGGCCGAGGCCGGCAGCTGGAGGTCGGCACCGAACGAACAGCGGCTGAACCGAGGGCCGCCCGGAGGCGGGCCGAGGGGCGGACGAGGCGGCGCGGCACCGCGAGGAGGGTCTCGAGGCGGCGGGGGCGAGGGAAGGGGAGGACGAGCCAACGGGTCATCATCGTCGTCGTTGTCACCAACGACGGCGGCCGGTCAGACGGCTTCGACGCCGACGACGACGACGACGACGACGACGACGACGACGCCTACCTCGAAGACGGCTGCTCTTCTTCCTTCCCAGCAGCACCAGCAACAGTCGTCGCCGGCGTCGGGTCCTACGGGGACGCCAGAGGCTGAGACGCCGACGACGCTGGACGACGAGGGCTGGACGATGGTTCCGGGCAAGAAGGGACGACAGAGTCGAGTGGTGGCGTCTTGAGAGGATGTGAAGAGAGAGAGAGAGAGAGAGAAGATGTGATGTGATGAGATGAGATGAATGGGGAGGGAAAGGGTCCTGAAAAGGGGGTTGATTTTCACCTACCTACTTACCTACCTACCTATTTACCTAGGAGGAAAAAGAAGAACGAAACGTATATTTCAGTTTTTCATCACGGGTATTTCCTATTCTTCCTTTTCTCCCCCCGTCCTCATCTTCAGCTGTATCATATTCATGTCCCGGGGCCGGAATCCTTTCTCCCATCAACTGTTCCCCGTCGCGGCGAAGGAGAAGGGGCGTCGACGAACAACTCACCTCCGTCTCCTCATGTCCTCGCCCTGTTCACGCGTCAAGCTTGGCCTGCTTATGCTGGCTTCTATTTTCGGGGGGCTCGGACGCGTGTCCGCATGTAAACTAGGAAGATACATGATGTGAATATAATATAACGTACATGTAAAAGTACAGACGATCAAACGAATATCAAAAAAGGGGAGAGACAGAGACAGGGAGAGAGAGAGAGAGAAAAGGGGGAGAAACAAAAAAGGAATAGGGGGTTGGTTGTCGTTACCTACCGAGGTAGGTAGGCAGGTAGTTAGCATTCACAACCGCTTAACATCATCACCAGCAGCCCAATCCTCGTCGTCATCAACAAGCGCCAAAAAAGCCACGGTGCCAAAAGCAGCGAGTAAGAAACACGCATCGAAACAAGCATCCACAAAGTCCGGAGACAACGCATCGCCCAGAATGTCCTGCTGCTGCTGCTGCTGCTGCTGCTGCTGCTGACGAAACGGATAATAATAATAATAATGATGATGATGGTGATGATGATGGTGGTGGTGATGACGACGAACAAGAAGCATAGCAGCAGCAAGCGCGTACGCAGCAGCCGTCTGCGAAGCAGCCAAGGGCGCAATACCCTCTCTCAACAAAAAGAGCACTCGACGAGGCGCGTACCGCGATACGAGACGCACCGTCGCGATGGCGCTTCGTGCCCCCGCCGCGAGGATCAGGCCGCTGCTCAGGAAGCTGAGCGTTCGCGTCCAGGATGCTTGGTCCAGGAGCGTCGGCGTCGCTTGTGCGAGGAGTCGGCTTATCGGATCGTCGCCTGATGAGGGGTAGGACGAGTCCGTTGGAGGAGGAGGAGGGGGAAGAGGAGGAGGAGGAGTAGGAGACGACAGGACGATGCGACGCACCGTCGCCAGCGCCGTCGCAGCTATGCGATAGACGCAATAGACCGAAAACACGTACGAAGGAAGAGCCAGCACTCTTCCCCTCGCCGTACCCGCAGCGCGCAAATCGCGCATCGACTCAAGCCGAGACTTAAGCCGCGCCTCGACCGCTTCAAGCCCGGCAATGTCAACGCGCAGCGCCCGCACCTCAGCAGCCTTGTTCCCGCCGCTCCCCGTCCGAAGCAGATCAGCAGCCACGAGAGCCTGCTCGTCGTCCCTGTGCTGCAGACCACTCAGCTGAAGTCGTTTGGACGCGAGCATGTCGACGGCGGCGTCGAGTCCCGCCTGGGAGCGAGCGACGTCTTCATCCGTCACCCGCCGCCGTCTTCGTCTCCAGATGGTATGCCACGGAGCTGAAACGGCGGCGAAGCCGGCCAGGAAGGCCATGGACGAGATTCCCACCACGCCAACCCTCTCGAGACAACCAAGAATAAGAGCAGTCGTCATCGTCCTTGTCGTCGTCGTCGTCGTCGTCGTTTTCGTCGTCACAGCCGACGTAGGAAAAAGAGGAACAGCCCATCCAACCGAGAAGAAAACCATCAGCCAGCCCCCAAACAACAAAAGCTGAAGCGGAAAAGCAAGCCGCCGAATAGAACACAGAACCGAAGCCAAATTCCCGCACTCAAGCCAGGGGACGAGCACGACCAGCAACAAGAGCAAAGCAGGCACCACCACCGCCAGAGCCTTGTCCCGAGCAGCCCCGTCGACCACCTCGGCCACGTCGGCCATGACGAGAACCGCCAGTGCCAGAGCCAGTGCCAGGGTCGTCCCGGACGTCCAAGCTACCATGGCCCGTCGCCAGCGTCCGTCGTGGTCGACGCCGGTGAGTAACACGACGACGAGGCCGAAGCCCAGCGCCATCAGGGCCAGCAGCGCCGTCGCCGTCGCCGTCGTCGTCGCGCCGCAGCCTCCTCCATCGGGGGCGCAGGCTGTCGCCGCCGACGGCAACATTTTTGGTTGTCTCTGTGTGTTTTGTTGTGTGTGTGTGTGTGTGTGTGTGTATCTCTCTCTCTCTCTCCTTTGGGTCTCGTCGTTGCTCGTAGAGGTTGTCGTCGGGACAGAGGGAGGGAGGGGGGACGTAGGTTTGGTGGGGGAGAGGGGCTTGTCATAGATAAGAACTGACATTGAATGATAAGCGACTTAAGCGAAAATGTCTTAGGTAAGCGCGGGGATGCCGGCCATACTGATGGGCAGGTATGGCCGCAGGCTATGGAAGGCGCTTTTGGCACGGCTACGGGTATAAATTTGGCACGAATTCCCTCCCTCTTAGCTAGCAAGGCATCCTTACCTTGTGAAAATTGATAGCCCTTTTGGCCCCTTTTTGGCCCTTTTCTTCTCTCTGCCGCGCATACGACTATCTTTTTGGTGACCGAGACAGGGGGCATAAAGCCCTTGGAGTCGGCCTGATCCTCCTGATTACGATAATATCGACCGATTTTTTGCTACTGCTGCTGCCGAGAGCGATGCCTTAAGAGACCTCGACCTACTGCCTACGACCCCTTGTGCCCAACCAGATGATCTTTTCCTGCTACAAACCACTTTAGAGGAGCGTTTCTCTCCAAACAAAGCCCTACAGCAGGTTCGCATGCCCCTGCAATTCTATCAGGACCAGAACGAGTCGCTCCAATCATACTATCATCGAGCTCGCCAAACTTTGAGGGATATTGGTGGCCAGGACCGACAATCTGCTAGTTACTAGCTTTCCCCGCTTAAGACAGCCGTCTTGGGAATAATAGTATATCGCTTTGTTACAGGTTTGGCTGATCCTGAATTGCGTTATATTGCTATATTACAAAGAGCAGCTTCAGCTTCTAGTCTTTCGGAGGCCTGGGAGTTTGTCCAAGCTGCCCTTGGACGAGTTTGGCGCAGGCCTATCGACACCTATACTCCGCTATCGGAGATTTCGACTTGGTTTGTTGCAACTGGCCTTACCTTGGGCCCTTTGGTGCCTGAAGACCTTATCGAGGATATCCAGCGAACGTTCTGGACATACCGAGATTTGGAAGGCAGAGACACACATAATATGCCCCCTACCGACTTGTTCGTCCATTATCCGCGAATCACTCCTGGGATAAAACCCTAGTGTCGCAGTCGCAAGAGACGATGGACTGAGCCGCAAAAGTACTGGATGACCCGCATTGTGGAGGAAAATGTCGCGGGCACGGACCCGCTAGGGCTCGAGCCCAGTCAGGCTCATGTGATTAGCACACTATGTTTGTATAAGGAGCCTACTAGAGTTAGACTTAGCACAACAACAATCTAGTCACACATATCGACAGCCTGAGTCGCACAACAGGTTATGCGCCCGTCGCGCCTAATAGCGCGTTTTTTATTATAATAACGCTTTTCTTAGTATTAAGACCCTCTTTAGGGTCCGCTTGGCTATAGGAGACGGCATATAGTAGCCGTTACTGCTATTTTCGGAGGGCGTTATACCTATCCCGGTCTATAGAGACTATTTTAAGCATATAGGTGCTATAAAATAAGCCTCGCTAAGCAAGTCTTTTGCCTATTTAGGCCGTAAGTATTACGATAACTTTAATTAAGCAGTTAGACTTAAATTCGATCCTAATAGGGATTATAAAGCTAAAGGGTTAAGATAACTAGCTTAACTAGGAGATATATATTCGGATAGCAATCGAATAATTCCGTCTTCTTCCTTATATCGATAAATCTAATAGAGGAAAGCCTCGAGAGAGTAATCTCGCGGCTATAGAGAAGTAGCAGGACGAGGAGGTCTATTATCGAAGACTTATTATGCATTATTATAACAATGCTATCCTCTATAGCATCCGTAACGGCGGCTAGGTCTTAAGCTATATAGCCTATTAGACGTTAGAGGCTATTAAGAAGAAATGCAACGCAGCGCTAAGGGTTACCTTCGCCCTTATAATAGAGGAGATATTTACGATAAAGGCCGAGACCTTTATAACGTTTAGTGCCTTCGTTAGACGCCTTAACCTTCTATAGGACCAGCTTAACGTCGTAATGCTAAACTAGTCTAAGGGCTAGTTTATTAGAGCCGCGATTAACGCAATTAAGAACTATATGCCGCTTCGATACGAAGATTATATGCATAGGCTAGCCGATTAGAAGCCTCCGACGAAAATAGAGATACTAGCGTTCTTCTAGAGTTACGCGGATCTTATAGATAATACTAAAAAGGATGCCTTTTCCGCTAATCTGTCTAGATCGGGGACGAAGACTCAAGATCGCAGCCGCGGCAGAGGCCGTAGAGGCCAAGGCAGAGGCCGCGGAGGCCGCGGCTCTCAAGGCGGAAGACCCTCTTCTTCTTCGCCTTCTATAATTATCGGACCTAACGGAAGAAGAGGTTAATATCTCGACTATAGCTGTTTTATTCCTAAATTAAGCCGGCCTTACACAGAAGATTAATGCTAGAAGCTCTACCCTAAGCTTCGTCCGCCGCCTAGATCTATAGATTAGCTACTATATTAATAGAAATAAATTACGGCTTTAGAGTCTATTACTAAGGCAGGGCAGAATTATAAGTTAATAGCTGCGAGCCGATGCGTCGAACGAGATAATGCTATATACGACTTAGGAGCCGGGGGTTATATCTTTAACGACCTTAAATAGTTTATCGAGATTAGTAAAAACACTACCCTCGACCCCTTCCGCGCCGCTAATAGCGGAGACCTTCTGCCTTAAGGGCAGGGAAGAGTTAAGATAAACCTACCTAACGGCAACTCGATTACCCTATCCGATATCTATTATTGCCCTAATATTTAAGCGAATTTAATTAGCACGAGCGTTCTAAAGATAAAAGGCGTAATCGCGGACCTTAAGATAAATTACCTTATTATAAGAGGCACTAAAGAACGCATTTGCGCCCTAGATAATAGACTTCGAATTATTAGTGCTATTCCTGCGGGAGGCGATCTATCCGTAATCGAGGCATTCGCTGCTTTGCCGTATAAAACACTTAGAAAGGGCTCTAAGGCTAATTTTGCTATTATGCACGAGCGCCTCGCACACGCTAGCAAAGAGAAAGTAATCTAAGCCTGTCGGAAGGCAGGGATCGTAATCGAAAAATCGACTATTAAAGGCTTCCTATATAAGGCCTGTTATTTTGCTAAGGCTAATACTATAATTAGTAGGGATTCCCTAGCGAGACCTACTAGATTTCTCGATATCGTTTTCTAGGATATAATCGAATACAATCCGCCGGGTTATAGCAGTGCCCGCTATAGCCTGCACGGCATTAATGCCTTTACGAGATTTCACTAGATAATATTAGCTATAATAAAGGGTTAAGCGTATAAGCTTCTTTAGGGCTAGAAACAGCAGGTTAATGCCTCTTCCGGGGGCATACCTATTGCTACGATAGCCTTCGATAATGCGTAGGAGTTTAAGAATAAAGCGATTAAGGCCTAGGCCCTTTAAGATGGCTTTATCCTGCGCTATTTAACACTATATAATCCTTAATAGAACGGGCTCGCAAAAAGAGCCGGCCGAACGCTTCTAACGATAGCGAGGGCTATCTGTCTTTATACAAAGCTTCTAGCGATGCTTTAGCCGCATTATATATCGATAGCAGCGTATATCGCGAATTTAATTCCAACAGGAGGAAAAGAGAGCCCTCTCGAGAGGCTTATAACGGCGCTGAATTTGCCCTATAAATACGATATTAGTTATCTGCACGCTTAGGGCTGTATAGCATACGTTACAAAGCTAAAGGAAAAAATCGTAAGATCCGAGAAGATAGCTCCTCGAGCCTAGAAGGGCCACCTCGTCGGCATCGAGGGTCTGCATAGCTATATCTTTAAGATCTGGCTTCCTAATTAAGAAATAGTTGTTCGAGCGCGAGATATCCGCTTCGTTAATTAGGCTAGGCTATCTGCTATTATAGACAATCCTTCGATCGAATTTAAGGCCCGTTTAGAAGAAGAAGAAAGAGATCAGGTTATCGAATTCGAGCCTATCTCTCTTCCTTATAGGGAGAGAGAGAAAACTTCCCGCACCTAAATTAGCGGTAAATACATTTAGGAGCCCTCTAGCGCTAGGAGTTCGACTAGCGCAGGGCAGTCTAAGGGGAGGCTTAGAACGCCCGACGGAGACCCTTCGCACCTTCCCTTACTAGATCCTACGCCTAATAAAGGCGAAACGGCACGACGCCCTATTTCGGGTAGAAATACCCTTCTTAAGTCGATCGAAGAAGATTATAAAGAAACTTACCTTCTGCCGATAGTACCTACGCGCCTTCCAGGCTAGTAGATATTTAATAACAATAATAATCGTCCTGAACTTCGATAAACTAATCTAACGGCAGATAAACGACCCTCTTAATTTAACCGTAAGGCTTTAACCCTCTCGTCTGCGTCGACAGAATTATAGCGCCGAAAGCGTCGCTTATCCGAAGAGATCTAGGGCACAGAGCCTATAAGACGCTCGAAGAGATTCGCCCGAGCTAATTTAGCTGCACAGAGTACTCTTAAGCCGTCCTCTCTATACGTTATATTTGCCAATTAAGATAAATATATCGAAGAGGCTCCTATAATAATTTTATTAGCCCTAGCCGCGGCGACCTTCCTAGGCTATGCTCCTAGCAATTATCGTGCGGCTAAGAAACTCCTAGACTTCGATAAACAATAGGTGCTAGCGATAAAGAAAGAGATAGACAAACTGTATTAGAAAGGTGCCTAGGAACTCGTTTTAAAGCCTTACGATGCAAAGATCCTTCTAGGAAGATAGGTATATATAGAGAAGCCTATTAAGGGTGCTAATCTAATAGCTAAAGCTTATTAAGTCGTGCGAGGAGATCGTAATCCTGTCGATCGACTAGTAGAAGAGTTATACGCCGCCGTAGCATATTAATCGTCTATTCGGATCTTCCTTACTCTCGTCGCTATATAAGACCTAGAATAGGCTAAATTTAACGTTGTTAATGCCTTTATTAACGCTAAACTCGATAAAGATATCTATATTGTCTAACCTTACGGATTTAAAGACGAATTAGGCCGCGTTTGCCGCCTTAAAAAAGCCCTCTATAGCTATCGCGCCTCTCCCTGTTAGTAGTTCGAACGCGCCGCTAAAGATCTCGCTAGTTAAGGCTAGGAGCGTCTCGACTTAGAATTATGCCTCTATCGCTACGCAGATAGCAGTCTTCTTGTTCTTTATATCGATAACATTCTTCTCGCGGCGCCTATAAAGGCATAGATTAACGAAAAAGCCGCTATTCTAGATGCCCTTTACGAAGTAAAGCATCTAGGTAAGCCTTAAGAATTCCTTAGGCTCGAATTTAAACGTAATCGTAAGGCAAAAACGATACGGGTCTATTAGACTGCTTTTACGGGGAAAATCCTCGATATATTTAACGCCGATAACCTCAAGCCTATAAAGACGCCGTAGCCCTCGAGATATACGATTCCTTACGACTAGAAAGAAGCCGAGATCGCAATAGAACGTACGATATAGCAGAAACGAACGGGCAGCCTTAACTAGCTAGCCCTCGGCAGCTAGCCGGATATTACGTATAGCGTTAAGAAGCTATTAGAGGCAAATTGCTACCTAATACACGCATATCTCGTCGCCCTAAAGCATCTTCTACGCTATTTACGCGGCATATATTCCCTTAGAATTATACTAGGCGGTATAGCTTATAGAAAGGACCTTTAACTACGCGTCTATTCCGATGCCTCGTTTGCGGATAATAAGGCTACCCGCGCCTCTACGGCCGGATTCGTAATCTTCCTAGCGGGAGGCCCTATTACGTGGAAATCGAAGCGTTAGACGATAGTTACGACTAGTTCGATAGAGGCTAAGTTTATCGCTCTTACGCCTATAGGACTTATAACGATATAGCTTGCAGACGTAGTTCGTAATGCTAGATTTAAATAAAAAAGACCTCTTATTATATATACGGATAGCTAAAACGCGAGGCTGGCTATAATTAACCTGTTAAACAAAGCGCGTATACGGCATATTAATATGCGCTATAAATAGATAGTTTAGAGGCACTAGCAGGGCTATTTTAATCTCTAATAGGTTAGCACTATAGAAATAATCGCGGACGGGATAACGAAGGGCTTATTGCTTAATAAGCATTAGCAGTTTATCCGATAATTAAATATAGCTGCAGGAAGGAATAGGGAAGGCTCTAACAGCAAGAACACCACGACCTAATATTACGATAATCGCTATCGGGCCTGTCTGGCCTTAGGGGAGGTATCGCGGGCACGGACCCGCTAGGGCTCGAGCCTAGTCAGGCTTATATAATTAGCACACTATGTTTATATGAGGAGCCTACTAGAGTTAGACTTAGCATAACAACAATCTAGTCACATATATCGACAGCCTGAGTCGCACAACAGAAAATATTAACTCTGGCATCTTCGAATACACAGCAGCAGCTAATGGGGAGTTGAGTGAATGGTTAGCTGAACCGGTTTTGGTCGTGAAGGATGAATCCAACTATAGGGCCTATCTTGCCTTGAGAGACCTCGACCTACTGCCTACGACCCCTTGAGAGAAGCCGACCGATACCTCTTTTTCTGGCCGAATGGCCCTATTGGCCCCCTTTTTTTGCTGTTTTTTTGGTCCGAGATAGGCCCTGTGGTTGGGCCTGAGATGCCCCCTTCTTTTCTTCTGGTTTTTCGGTGCTTTGAGCGTTGCTCGGCTGCCGAGATGGGCCCTGTGTGTAGCCCTAATGGCCCTTTTTCTTCTGCCCTGAGAGGCTTGTGTTTTTTTTGCCCTGAGAGGCTTGTGTTTTTTTTCGGCTCTTGAGGATCGTCGGCTTCTTCTCTCTCTGTTAGTTGTTAGGAATGAACTTGATGGGCAGGTATGGCCGCAGGCTATGGAAGGCGCTTTTGGCACGGCTACGGGTATAAATTTGGCACGAATTCCCTCCCTCTTAGCTAGCAAGGCATCCTTACCTTGTGAAAATTGATAGCCCTTTTGGCCCCTTTTTGGCCCTTTTCTTCTCTCTGCCGCGCATACGACTATCTTTTTCATACATACATACATACATATGTACATCCATCGCCACATACTACTATTAGTACACACATACATGCAGTGGACGTACCACCAAAGGTTAGCTCGGTGCTATCGCTAAAAGGCGCTGTTGCTTTGCCCCGTGCTCCCGCTAACAAAGGCGCTGGCTGCACTGCCGCTGCTATGACTTTTCCTCACTACTACTAATGGGCTTCCCCTCCGTCATCGACAACACCACCTCAACCACCACCACCACCCGCCACGCCAGTCGTCCTCCCCTTCGTCTCCCAGGCTCGAGCACTCCAACTCCAGCAGGTCATCCCTGGAATTCAATTCCATCGCCCAGTTCGTCCGGTTGTCTCCCATCCGCAACTTATCGGCGCAGGGCTCCTCCGCAATGGGCACGAGATTTGGTCCGAATCGTGGCCTTCGCCGCCGAGATGGGGGTGCCGTGTCCCTGATCGGTCCGTCGTAGTTCCACGAGGCCTAATCGCGGGCCGATGGAATATTCCTCCCCACGTATCGGAACACTTTGCCAACTGGCCGCGCACCTGTTGTAGACGGCTCGTTGCCGACGGTACCAGTCCCTTCTTCCTTGCGCACCTTCTATGATGCGGTCTGCGTCATGTGCGAGCCCTTGCCATCGTCGTTGTCCGCCAACTTGTCTTGCGCAGACGACGAGCTACCCAATGCCGACGTGCAACTGTCCTCCGCCGGTTTGGCCCGTACCGACGACGAGCTGTCATTTGCCGACGTGCCGTCGCCGTCTGCCGGCTTGCCCTGGACCGACGGCGAGCTGTCGACCGTCGACTTGCCGCCGTCGTCCGACGCCGGCTTGCCTGGGGCCGCCGTGCTGCCGACTTCCGACTTGCCGTCCGACCTATCGTCCGAGTCCTCGTCGTCGACGCCCTGCTTCAGCGCGGCCGCCTCGCCCACCTCCATCTCGTGCAGCTCCTGTTTTTGTTGCTGCGCTAAGGCCTGGCGGGCGTCCATGACTTCGAAGACGCCACCGTCTTCGTCGTCGTCGTCGTCGTCGTCGTCATCGTCGTCGTCCTCGTGACTGTCTCCGCTCGGCGTCCGAGGCGGCACCGAGTCGACCGACCGAGGACGCTCGGCGGGGCTGGCGGGGGAGTGCGGGCTGGTAGGCCGTGACCGTGGCCGCAGCAGACTCGGCGAGAGCGGCTTGATGGTGGGGTCGAACTTGGCCGGTAGGCCCAGCACCTTGGCCACCTGATGGGCCTCCTCGTCGGGCGAATTTTGCGTCTCGAGCTCAAAAGTGCTACTCGTTTCGCTGTCGGCCTCGTGAATGCCGCCCGTGGCGGACAGCATGCCCACGTACGTCTGACGCGTCGCGTCGTTGACCCGCTTGACTTTTTTTTTAATGCGCTTTTCCGTCGGCCGCACCACGACGACAGGCACGGGCGAATACTGTAGGCAATATTTTGAGAAAGAGTTGCGAGAGTTGACGAGGCCCTGAATCCCTCCGAGCGACCTGCCGCGTGCGCCGACAATGAGCATGGCGGCTTGGTGCAGCAGTATCTGCGAGCGACGGGGCGTCAGTTCCGGGGGGGGGGGGGGGGGG
>LKCN02000011.1:465417-496635 GCA_001633055.2 Ophiocordyceps polyrhachis-furcata BCC 54312
GGGGGGGGGGGGGGGGGGGGGGGGGGGGGGGGGGGGGGGCCGTCGAACCGAGGCGCCACGGCCCGAGAAGCGCCTTTGATCTATCCATGTACATGTTAATCTTCATCTCTACCTACCTATCTTTCTCTATACTTGAGTGGCATATCGATATGCGTCTTATACGTCCAACCGGTTTCAACGCTCCAGTAGCGAGGAATACAACCATGCCTTTCTTCTCTCTTCTTGCTCTTCCCTTGTCGGGTATCATCGCCACGAATGGCTTGGTTTCGACGGCATGGAAGGTTAGTATAGTCGTCGTTGGCCGAGCACAAATACAGACAGACCCCCTTCGTCTCCTTCTCATGCCGGAATCAATCAAAGTATGAAAAGGGAGGGGAAAGAAATGAAGAAGAAGAAGAAGAAGAAATCAAAAGATGAAGCTTCACTCTCTATCCCTATCCCTATCTCTTTCTCTCCTCTTCCTCCATCATTCCTCAGCCATCGACCCAGACCTAGACCTAAACCCAGCCCAAGCCGTCGATGGCGAAGCTACGCCAGCCCTCCTCCCCGTCGGAATGCCAGATCGGGACCTGATGGAGCCTAACAACACCCAGCCGGCGAGGAGGGTCTCCATGCTATGGGTTCAGGGAACGGGTAAGGGGAGGGTCAAGGTGACGGGCCGGATGCGCTGGCCTACCGTTTTGCTCGAGGATATAGGCGCCGTCAGGGGGGTTACGTGCGAGGAGGGGATGGTGCGGGTTCGTTTTGGGGATGGGGATGACGGTGGTGGTGGTGATGGTGATGGTGATGGTGATGATGATGATGATGCCTTTGTCAGGGCGAGGGATTCGTGGATGGCTCATCCTAGATTCGTCCTCGTCACAAACGCCCTCGGTGCCTGCGACGCGCCGGCCGAGCGCGGCATCTACCTCGCCAACGGCTCTGCCGTCACGGTCCACCTGTCCGATAGGAGGCTCGACGTGCCGGCCCAAAGGATAGACTTCGCCGATGCGGTGAGGACGTCCCAGGTGACGGTCAAGTCGGTGCGGGTGTCGCCGCCGCGGAGAAGAGGGGGGGGGCAAGACGTCGTCGGAAACGGGTGACGATGGATCTCAACCCCACGCTCGACATGTCCGGTCTCGAAGTCTTTCGGTTTGAGAACAGTTCGCTCGTGGCCGACAGGCTGCGGCTCGACGCCAGCTTGACGCTCTCTGGAAAGTTGCGTCTGGGATTCTTCTCCGTCGAAGAGTGCTGGTTCGACATCCGCGGCTTGGCTGCTCTCGACTTGGCTCTCGACTTGCAAGTCGACGCCCAGCTGCAGCGGACGTTTGAGCAGTCGACGCCGCCTCTCACCCTTCCGCTGCTGGCCGTGCCGGGCATCTTTGCCGTCGGTCCGGCGGTGCAACTGGCTGTGGGAGTCGACGTCACCGCCATGGCTTCGCTGTACGCCGAGGCCGAGCTTCGGATGGAGTTTGTCGACGCCAGCTGGCATGTTGATCTTGTCGATGGCTCACGGTCGCAGTCTGTTGGTATGACGCCTGTATGTGACGTCGCCGTTCGGCTCGGCGGCAAGGCATCGCTTCACTTCGACCCCTTTGTCGATGTGCGCTTTCTGCTGAATGTGCGGTTGCTCTCTGGCTTGCTCAACCTGAACGGCGGCATCAAAGTCGTGCCCAAGCTTGTCAATGCTTTTGCCCTCGACGACGGCCATTGGATGTCTGAAGAGAAGCCGGAGGCCGCCATCGACACGACCCATGTTCAGCCGCCGCCGCTCATCTCTATCGTCCTGCTGGACCAGGGGAAGGAAGGAGAAGAAAAAGATGGCGAGCCGTCAGCGAGATACAAATACGACGTAGTCGACGGCTGGCAAAGCGGAGGACCGCCCCGTCTTCAGTATCCTCAGAGCGACAAGTCTAAGAAGCGCAAGGGCAAGAAGAAAAGGGGCCATCAGCAAGACAAGCCCTTCGACGTCTGGCAGCGCAGCAACGCCAAGAGTCTATCAGTCCGAAGCACTGCTGGCGGACGCGGCAAAAGCATCGTCGATGAAACGGACGCCACGACAGAGGTCGAGACGGTGGAGAAGAGCCCCGAGCAGTTGGCAGCGGAACGCAAGGCCAAGGAGGGCCGGCGCAAGTCCAACGAGGCGGCAGCGGCATGTCGCGACGGCATCTCACTCAAGAGCGAGATCAGGCTCGACGTCATTGCCGTGCTGGCAAAGTGGGAGTGGAATCTGTATCGTCGGAGCGCGCCTTTCTTCGACGGCTGCTATGCCTTGCCGACAGGGGCTTCGAGCGAGGGGCTTCGGCTATTGGGGCCGCCGTGACGTGTGAATGCATATCAGATCAGATATATGATAGTACGATGTAAGTCGTCAGTCAGGCCAGACGGGGAGGCGAAGAAGCCACGTATGTATGTGTGTGTGCGTGCCCCAAGGACAGACGCTGCGTCGTGATGCTCCGACGTCGGACCCGCGAAGAAAAAATAATCGACGCGCGGCCCGAAGGTTCCTCCGCATGGGGCCGCTCCTGTCCTCTGCATGCGCGTGGCGCCGCTGCGGGCAAATTGTCAGAAACTCAGAGAGATTTCTGCCGGAATCGGAAGGTCACGTAGAACGAGAAGTGTGTAGAAGAGGGAGATATATATATTCAAAGGTAGGTATATATGTAGAAGAACTAAGAGCTCTATCCTTATCTTTCCTAGCGGAATAACCTCTCTATATATATAATATCCGTAGAGATTTTTCTAAGGAAAAATAAGATAGCTAGCTTCTGCTAAGAAAGATTATTTAGTAGTTAGCAAGGCAGCGAGATTTACTATAGAGTCTTCGGGCCTTATATAGCTACGTAACTATAGAAAAGGCCTTCTTTTCTAATACACCCCCTTAGGTTTCCTTATATAGTTAGGGAGCCTAAAAAAAGAAGAAAGAAAGGCTTAAAAAAGCTTATAACTATTCTATACTATAATTTGCTGCTAAGATTAGTCTTCTAGGTTAGATCTAGTAGTATAGTTGCTATTAATATTATTATATTCCGCAAGAAATATATCGTTAGTCTATTAGTACGCATTCCCTACTTTTCCTTACTATTATTTATAGCTATCTCTGCAAGGCTTCTTATATAGAGTCGCGATTTGCATAGTAAATTTCGAGTATTTCTATACTAAGTTATTAAATGCTATTAATAATAGTCCTTACTATTATCCTCTGCTATAGCTATTAGTACGTATCTTTTATGCCTAAATCCTAAGGCATCCTCGTAGTATATAAGGGTCGGGTGCCCCTTTTTGCAAGCACCCTTTTTTCTTCTCTTCTTCTTCTTCTATAGGAACGATCTTTTTAATATAAGTTATAACCCTATACCCTATAAGGTTCTTTGCTAATAAGTTTATTTAGTTAGTAATCGTAACGATAATAATAATAATAACTAATTAAACTATCGAGGAGATTGCAGCTAAGGCTATTATTATTTCGGACGAGCTAGAGGCTCGCGCTAATGCCTAGGAGGCCCGCTACGGAGATACTAGTATTAGGGCTAGCCCTAATACTATCTCTCCCGCGCTAGTTTCCTCGGGTATTGACGCTGCCTGTCTATTGGCCCTAGAGGGGGAGGCAGCGGGGCAAGAGGGGGAGGGGGGGGAGGGGGGTTTAGAGTTATTTATAGTAGAAAGCCCGGAGGGTTAGGCTAAGGAAGCAGGGGAGGATAGTAGTAAAAACCCTAGGGGGGCCTAGGTAAGTCCTAATAATAATCCTATAGTCTAATCTAGTTATATTCTAACGTTTTTCGCTATAGCGGCTAAGGGTACTCGTAGTGCCTAGTAAGGTTCGGGACGCTGTATGCGTCTTATGCCTTATTAGCAGCCTCGAGTACTAGAAGCAGGCTAGGTCTGCCTAGGCGTTTTCGTGCGTAGAATACGTATTAAAGGCGCAGAGGTATAATAATATACCTTTTATACTAGTTAGTCTTGCAGCAGCATAGGAAGCTGCTAAGCGCGACTAGCATAAAAAGGATACGGAGTACTTTTATAGCCTTATAAAAAGCGTAATAACGACTATAAGGCATATAGAGCAGCTTAAGGCCGCTAATATTCTTCCTATATAAGTCTAATTATTTTTTAAAATCCTAGCAGTTTATTAATAAGTTATAGTAGCACGACGATAATCGCCCTTTCGGGCGCTAAGCTAGCAGATAAGGCTAGCATAGATAACTCCTTCTCTACTGCCTCCGCCGCTGCCTGGATTCCTGCGGTTACTGCTAATAACGATAATAATAATAATAATAATAATAAAGATAAAGATAAAGACTCTAATAAAAAAGAGTTAGATAATAATAATAATAATAAAGTCGATAATAATAATAATAATAACGTGCTAGGCCTTTTAGCTATTATTCGTGTCTTCTATAGCTAGGAGGGGCGGCTTGCCGCTGTAGAAGCCTGCGTTAACGTAGAGGCCGCCGCTTTTCGGGCGGAGATAGCCGCAGCGGCTATAGCAAAGAAGATAAAGAAGAATAAGAAGAAGAAGATATCGACGCCTAAGATAGCGAAGACGATAAAGATAATAAAGACGACTGCGCCTTCTACCCCGACGAAGAAGCGGCGGGGGGCGGCGGCTTCGACGATAGCAACGCCGACTACGCTAACTAAAACCCCTTATAAGAGGGCGGCGCTAGCTTCTGCAGTTTCGGCTAAGAAGAGGGCTAAGAAGACTACTTAATATATTTATTTTAGCCCCGCGTAAAATACTTAAAATCCCCTTATAATATAAATTATAGCTTATTAATATACCTATTTGCTATATTAGTTTATTCGAAGGGAGCTTGCTAACCTTATTGCAAATCCGCCTTAGAAACCTGCGGGATAGTAAGATCCTATTTATCGAGTCGGTCCTTAATATCTTTAATGCCTAGTTTGCGAACTATCTCTCTATACGAGGTATTTTATAGAGGTTTAGTAAGTCTATCTGTAATAATTTTATTAGTCGGTATATATACTATCTAAATTATACCGCGGAAAACTTCCTGCCTAAGCTAATAATTATAAATATCGATATATTTAAGCTAAGTCCGTAGCTTATACACTTCTTTATTTATAATACCGACGGTTTAGGTATTATTATACTAGATAATAATATGCAGACTGTCTAGTTTAACCTCTAATTCCCGCAGCATTTAGTCTATAAATATAGACTCTTTTGCTGCTTGCAATAGAGCTAAAAGCTCGGCCTTAGTTATAGATATCGTAACTATCTTTTGCTTATTAGCACTCTATGCAATTATACCGCCGAATAATCGGATAATATATGCTTATAAGCTCTTGCGATCCTTATTATTAGCAAAAAAAGCGTTAGATACTATTTCTAGATTGTCTATACCCCTGAAGGAAAGGCTTAGGTTTCTTATAGCCTTTAGATAGCTTAGCACCCGATTAATTGCTCGGTTATAGTCTAGGCCCGGGTTAATATTAAAGCTTGCTAGTCTTAATACTGCAAAGGCTATATTAGGCCGGGTTATAACCGCTGCAAATATTGCAGAGCTAATTTTCTTCTAGTAATTTTTCGTTACCTAGTAGGGGGTGTCTTCCTCCTACTTTTATAGCGGGGCAGTGCCTATTAGTATAATATGCTATTTCTTTTCGTTAGCCAGGTCCGCAATTTTATTAATATATGCTTTTTATAAGAGCTAAATTCGTCGTTAAGCCCTATCCCGTATAACCTATAGGCTAATAAACTATTTAATCGGGTCTCTCCCTATTAGTATATAATATTGTTAGAGTTCCTGCTATAAACAGTCGCTAAGTCCGGCTAAATCCTTATAGTACTTAAAGATAATATTATTAATATAAAAGAAGATAATAATACCGTCCCGAATTATATAGTATAGTTCGCTCGGAATAGCCTAGAATCCTATTTTCTGCAGGGTGCTTGTTAGATATCTATACTATAGGAGGGGGGATTTGCGTAGGCCATAGAGTGCTCTTTTTAGCCGCAGGATTATTCCAGGCTTCGTATATCCTAGTAGTATTTGCATATAGACTTCCTCGTCTAAAGGTGTATTAATAAATGCATTTACCGTATTATATTATGTAAGTTCTAGATCGAATCGTGCGGCAACTAATATAAATATACAGAAGCTTCGTGCTGCAAGTATTACTGCGTATATCTCTGCTTCTAAGACAGGCTGCTAGTCGCCGCGTGCTATAATACGGGCTTTGCATTTAATTAGCTTATTATCTTAATTAAATTTATAATACGGGACAAGCTATACTCAGTCCAATCCTATATAATTCTCTTATTCTTCCTTTCTAATAATTATTTAATCTTATCTCTAGGAAATCCCCTTAGGAAATTACTAGGAAATCCTCTCGGGAAATTACTAGGAAATCCTCTCAGGAAATTACTAGGAAATCCTCTCGGGAAATCACTAGGAAATCCTCTCGGGAAATCTCTAGGAAATCCCCTTAGGAAATTACTAGGAAATCCCCTCCGGAAATCTCTAGGAAATCCCCTCCGGAAATCTCTAGGAAATCCCCTCCGGAAATCTCTAGGAAATCCCCTCCGGAAATCTCTAGGAAATCCCCTCCGGAAATCTCTAGGAAATCCCCTCTAGAAACCTCCTATAAATTCTCTGCTAGTATACGCGCTAGGAGATTTCCGTAAATAAATATTCTTTACTTAGGATACTTATATATCCCTAAATATTCCCTAGATAGAAAGACAGTCTCTTTAAATTATATAATATTTATTTTTAAAAGATACTTATTTATACTTATAATATTTATAGTAGCTAAACTATACCTTACGACTAGTAGCTAGCCCGTTATTCTTATCTACCTGGACGTCTATATGCGTAAGCGCATATTAACTAGTAGCAATTCTACGTTATGTTTACCTACTTACTAATCTCTAGCTATTAGGATAGTAAGTCGGACCTAAACGTATCTACTAATAGCTATATAAGTATAGATATTTAGCTCGGAAGGAAACTTTATTATACCTATATTTATACGCCTAACGTTCGATCCGCTTTTTTAGATTACCTTTTTAAGATCCTTAAATAAGAAAGCTTAGCTCGAGCCGAAGAAATACTTGCTTTTAACTTATACTATAAGGCAGGTAAACTATACCCGTTTAAAAGATTATTTCCCGTCTCGAAGTATAGGGAAACGAGACCTATATAACGATATTCCTTTTGCTAGGATAACCTTAATAGACTAGACCTTCTCGAGGCGATAAATACTTTCCTTACCAACCTAGACGTTATTTCTAATAGAGATTAACTCTTCGACCGAGTAAATTAATTTCGATATACTCCTTATAGAACCCCTTTTCTCCCTAATATCCCTCTTTATTATTAACCCCCTAACGTTTAACTCTTCCTTAAAGAAATAAGTAATAATAAAGGAAAAGGAAAGCAACTAGAAGTATCTTAGGAAGCAGGTCCTTTAACTAGACTGCTAAACCCCGAACTATCGACTAAAAATATTCGAGATCCTTTTATCTCTCCTATTAACGAATAAGTTCTAGCGGAAATAGTTAGGACTATTCTTTAGAAAATATTAAATAATCCTCCTAAACGTAGCAGATCTTATCCTAATAATAACCCTTATTCTAATTAGAGAGCCCTTTTAGAGAAACTAATTTCCTATTAAGTTCGCCTCTAAGCCGAAGATATTAGGCGCTTTAAACTAGCTAGTGCTTTCGATATTATATTCGATTAAATCGAGGAAACCGATTAAACTATCGTTTATTATAGTATTAATAGATTTACTAATGCTTTATAACGAGTAGCTGCTTAAAGCGACGAATACGCGGACGAACTAGCTCGACTAATCCCTTCTCTCCTTCGTAGATATGCTATAGAATAGTACTCTAGGGATCTTAATTCTCGTACCCGTTTAGAACTTACCTTGCCCGGATAGGGAATAATAGGATAGGTAATAACTCTCTAGAAACGCTTTGCTATTTAATCCGATATCGCTGCTTAAGCTATATAACGTAAGATCTTTATATCCTAAGATATTTTAGCTAGCAAAGACTTCCGTTTATAGGTTTTTAAGATAAAAAGGATAGCCCGTGCTGCCTAATATCCCGAACAATCTATCTTAATAATAGTCTTCTCTTGCTTAGATATCCTTCTCTAGGAAACCTTCTAGCAGCCTATAGGAGATAATGCCCTTAACGAATAGGCTTATAAATATAAAAGAATAATCCTAAATTTATAAACTAAGCTTACTTGCGGAATATAGGGTCGTCTCTAAAACGACGCGGCCTAATATGCGTCTATAGGACGACCTTCTAGACGTTAGGACAAGCTAATAGTTAGTTAAATTTAATAATCGAATCCTTTACGGTCCGGAAATCCCGGAAATTAACGATATTTTAGCGACTCCTTAATAAAAACCCTAAACAACTATCGACCTCCTTCTAATAAAAGGGTCTCCTTCGATAATAAACCCCCTTTCGTAAAAAGGGATAATAATACTAGTTCTAAATCTAACCCTATTATTATTAACTTAGCTTATAATCTCGCTACCTAAGATCTAACGGAAGAAAGTTCCTTTACTATCTCTTTGGAAATAAGGGACTAAATTCTCTTAGCATTAGAACAATACTCTAACATCGATAAATTATCTTCTAAGGAATCCGACGCTAACTAATAACTAGCCGACGACTTATGCTTCTTTATTCCGGATTATAAACAGCTTAAGACTAAACCTTTAGATCCGCACTGCATTCTAGACGGCCTGCCTATTATTACTGCATCCCCTTAGACTAAGGATTCCCGTCTAGACTAACCTTCCCGTTTTACCTACGCTCGGATCTTAGCGTATAGCAAATACGGCCCTTTAGATACTATAGAAGTTTATATAGATACTAGTACTAGTAGATTAGCTATTAGAAACGATCTCCTTAACTAATTCGAAGATATTAAAATCGAGAATATTATCCGTTACTTAAATAGTATTAGCAAAGGCTTAGCTAAAACTCTCGGTTAGGCTACTTTTACTCTTTATATTTCCAGCAAAATAAATAATAAATTCTATATTAGCAAGTTTATAGTCGGAGCTTAGGTTATTAAATCCTTATCCGCCGGCCTCTTATTAGGATAGGACTTCTCTATTCCCTATAGCCTCGATATCCTTAACTCGCGTTAGGAAATTCGGATCGAGCTTTATAGCGGATTGCGAGTCGAATATTATTCTACTAAATAGGGACTAGCAATCCGGCAACGTGTATTAGCAGCTTTACCTGCTATAATTGCTCCTTATTCTTCCGGAACGATTCTAACTTTAGTAAATAACCCGCCTATCGACCGCGACCTTATCTTCTTTCCTAATTCTTTATTGCTCTCTAGTTCGATTATTCGCGACTATTTTTATATTACTATTTTTAATTCTAGCAATTGCCTAATCTCCTTTAAACGCAAAGAAAAGATTAGCGTTATCCTCGATCTTAATAATAATTTTTCTTTCTTAGTTCCGGAATATATTTAGCAACTAACCTCGACTTTCGATAAACGTTTTAAACTAGATATCTTATTAAATAGCTTTTAAAATAACGATTAAAAGGACCCTATGCCTCCTATTAATATTCCGGACCCTAGTTAACCTTACTATCTTGGCATTTCTAAAGTTCCTAATATCCCGGAAATCGAGGGGGAATACGGCGTTAAGATTTATGCTCTTAACTACGACCTGGTATCTAAAGTAAAGCAACTTATCGACTCTCTCCCTAAATTATAGGAAGATATAGGGCTAATTAATCTCCTTAAGGAACGTTTCCTTCGAATTCCCCTTATTAATAACTAGTATAAAAAGAAACTCGGTTTACGTCCTTATCTTTTAAACAAACCTAATTAGGACTTTCTCGATAAAAAATATAATAATATGCATTCCTAAAGCAAGATAGAATAGGCTTTATAAGCTTCCCCTTTTGCTAGCCCTTGCTTCGTAGTCTAGCGTAAAAGTAAACTATAAGTTATAAACGATCTCCGAGCTTTAAATAGTATTGCAGTTCTAGACGCCTATCTAATGCTAATTCCGCAGGATATAATCTATAAACTCGCTAGTAAAAAGATTATTTTAGCAATTAACGCTCGAAGTTTCTTTTACTAATTCCTTATTTATCTAGATTACTAAAAACGGTTTATAATTATTTCCTACCGCGGACTCGAAAGAGCTACTATAGCTCTTATAGGGTATAAAAACTCGCTAGCTTATATATAACGTTTTATCGACTATATTCTTCGCCCTTATAAAAATTATATAGCTAGATATATTAACAATATTATTATCTTTTCGGATACTCTAGAAGATTATATTAAATATTTATCGGCTATTTTTAACCTTTTTATTAGCATAAACCTTTCTTTATTAGCACTAAAAAGCTTCTTAGCCTACCCCTTAGTTAAAATATTAGGGTATTATATTAACGGCTTCTTCCTTATAAATACGTAATCTCGCGTTAAAGCATTATGCGATATTAAGTTTCTAAGCATATTGCAGCGCCTTAAGCAGTAGATCGGACTTATTAGATAGATGTAATACCTTATTCCCTGCTTTGCATAACGGATCGAACTACTATAGAAACGCAAAATACTTATATTCTATAAAGGACGAGAATCTAATACCCCTATTACTAGTCTAAAGAGAAATACCTTTACTTCCTATTTAAAGATTATCCTAACTTAGGAAGAGAAGGACGCCTTTTACGATATAACGAATGCCCTCTATAGTAACGCTGCTCTAAGTTAATTCTTCCCTAATCGATAGCTCTTCTTGCAAATTAATATATCCTAAGAGAATAGTTTTGCTGCATGCTTATTTTATCTTAATAACGAAGAATCTTAGAAACCGATCTTAGCTCCGCCTAGGCAATCGATCCGGCCTATCTTTTACCTTAGTCGATCTCTTAAACCCGCTAAATTAAAATACTAGCTAACCGAGCTCGAGATTGCTTGCCTTATCTAGACTTATAGGAAACTGCGAATATACTTAATTAGTATATAGAAACCTAAGATTATCGTTTTTACTAACTATATAGCTATTTTAGCTATTATTAAGCAAACTTCCCCTTTTATAACTAGCATAAGGAGTAATAATCTTCTTACTATTATATCCTAATACTTAAGCTAATACCCCTTAGAAGTTTATTATATTCCTAGCGCTTTTAATATCCTAGCCGATTTACTCTCCTGACTCTTATTAAAAGCTGCCCTGGAAAAAGGTAATAGAGAGTTAGAAGATATCTAGGAAGATAATATTAATACTAACTACGTTTTAATCGCGTCGGAAGCTATTATAAGTAACGAATTCCGATAATAAATTACTAGTAGATATCGATAAGACCCTTAATAGGGTCAGATCCTCGAATAACTTAGCGATAATAATGCTAAGGAAGGACTTGCTTTTACCTAATCTTATAGTCTGTTATTTCTTAAAGACGCGGATAGCCGAAAAAGACTCTGTATTCTGGAAAACTGCGCTAACGAACTAATTTCCGAATATTATCTCCGGAAATTTTATACTAGCTAATGCCGAATATAGGCCGAACTCTCCTCTAGTTTTATAGTCACCTGTTTAAAAAAGAAAATTAACTAATTTATCGATAGTTATAATACCTATAAACGCAATTAGACTAACTAGCAACTTCCTCTAGGTAAAATAGTCCCGATTTGTTCCCTAGCTATACTATTTTATACTATTGCTATGGATTTCGTTATAGGACTTCCTATAGTCTCCTCGGAAAATTCCCCTTAGGCCGAACCGGAAGGGAAGTTTTATAATTCCCTCCTTACGATTACCGATAAATTCTCTAAAATATGCATCCTTATTCCCGGACACGAATGCTTTATAGCTAAAGAATAGGCTTAGAGGTTGCATTTTAAACTTATCTATTGCAATTAGGGATTGCCTCGTTAAATTATTTCGGATCGAGACCCTAAATTTACTTCGGAATTCTAGAAATCACTCTAGTTAGCCTTTAGGACTAAACTCCTTATATTAACGGCCTATTATCTACAAACTAATAGACTATCCGAATAATAAAATCAGACTATTAAAATTGCCTTAAGATTCTTTATAGCCGATTTCCCGACTAAGAGATAGACTAACGCCTTACCTTCCCTTTAATTCTCTCTTAATAATTCCTTTTCTTTAACTATCGGAGTATCCCCTAGTAAATTATTAACTAGGTTTCGTATAGACGATAGTCTTTAACACCTTAGAGACTAAGCCTCCCCGAAATTAAGGGACGCTCTTAAAGATAAGGCAATAATCTCTATTGCTTACGCCTAAGCCGCTATAAAACATCGTTACGATAAGAAATATCGTAAACTCGAGTTTAAACCTAATAATTAGGTCTAGCTTAAACTCGGCAAAGGATATTAAGTCGCTAATAGACGCGTTGCTAAACTCGCTAAAAGATAAATAGGCCCCTTTTATATTATTAAACGCGTTAGATACCTTGCCTATCGACTCGACCTCGATAAATTGCTTAATATTTATCCTATAGTGTTTATTATTTAACTTTAACCCGCCGAAGCTCCTGCAGAACGACTAGGACTAGAACCTAATACGGAAAATTATAAAGTCGACTAGATTCTTAATATCCGCAAGATTAAACGCAGCAAGGGAATAGCAAGAACTAAATACTTAGTCTATTAGAAAGGATACCCTAGTAGTTATAATTAATAGGTTGCCTCTAGAGACTTCTAGCAATCCGATATAATCGACGAGTTTAAGAAAACTAAAACCGAGCTTTAATCCCGTTTAGAGAAAACACGATAAAAAAGAGAGAAAGATCTTCGTAAATACAGGGTTAAAGAGCTAGGTAAAAAAATAAACCGCGTTACCTAGCAACGCGTTGCGAATATCTCGTTACCTACTATATTATACGCGTAGTCTTCCTTACCCTTCTCTATGCTTCTACTACTACGCGCTTCCGTTTATTTTCCCCCTCCGACCTCTTCTTCGCTCTCTACTATACCCTCCTTTTCGTTTATATACCGCGTTATAACTCTTTATCCTTTTTATTTATAAGTCCTTTCCCTATTATCCTACCTTGCTCTAACGTCTTTAAATTAAGAGATAAGGACTATAGACGTGATTTTTACGAAAAGCTTATTTATTCGCTACTAGAAGTTACCTTTAAAGGTTTTCGATAAGCTATCTAGCTATTTAGCAATCTTTTAGAGCTCTAGGCATTGTTTAAATCCTCTAATACTAAGTTTAATAGTTAGAAGCAAGCTAATAAAACTCTATTTACCTCTTAGAAGCATGCTCTGCGTTTAGAAGGTTTTAATCTTTCCTTCGGCTAGTTAGATAGTTATATATATTAGGTCGATTAAAAGCTAGTAAATAACGCTAACGGAGAACGACTCCTAGATAATTACGATTCCGACTCTAAAGACACTGCTCTATTATCTAATAATAATAATATGCCCTCTTCCTATTGCTAGACGCGTTAAGCTGCGGCAACTCCTGCTGCCCTATCTACCCTATTACTATCCCGCCGAGGCCGACCTATATTGCTATCCTCTCTAAATAATATTAATAGCAATATCTTCCCTATTTCTAACTAACTAGGCCGCAATTTTTACGGAGCATACGCGCTCCTAGAAGTAGCTAATATTACGGCCTTGGAATAACAAGTAAATGTATTATAGGCACTATAAACAAAGATTCTAAGATAAAGAGAAAAGAGGAAAAAGGGGGCATAAAGCTATACGCACTAAGAAAGACTATATACACGGCTACACGTAATCCAGGGTCTATTAGGGCTATAATCAAATAGTTAGTGCCCTTGTAACTATAGCTACGTAGCCTAAAGGGTTAGTATTTGTGCGGCGCGTAATACTACCCCCTGAATAAGGCCTTAATATGCCTATTAAGGCGGGTGTTGCTAGACGCAGGGAGCTGCTGCAGTTATTATTGCACGGTTATTATCGTCGTCGTCGTTATATAGTTTATCGGCCGCGGCCGCTGCTAACTACTTAATTAAATTTATAGGGGGCCCGGGGGCATTAACGTAATAGTTATAGTACTCTTGCAAGGCGATAGGCGCGTTCTTAAAATTTCGCGCGGGATACTACGTATTATCGGGATTATAGCCCTGCTAATATACCTAATACTCTAGACGCTAGTTCCTCCCTATAAGACGGGAACGGAGAATATAATCGACTTCCTACTCGGGTATACTATAGACTTCTTCTAGTTTAGGAGGCGGAACTATTTAATTAGGCAATAGGTCGTCTAGGGCCTTGCGGAGCTAGTTAGCGTAGAATAAGTTAGTTATCTTATAGCTATCCGGCAGGTCGAGAATATAGCTAAAGCCTTTTTTAGCAGTAATCGTAAATAGACCGGACTACTAGGCGTTAAGACGAGTTGTTAGGGCGACTATACTAAATCCCTTCCGTTATAGGAAGACTTTATCCCTAATAGTAAAGTCTACGGGACGTCTCTTCTTATTAGCCTATTATTTTTGCTAAGCCTGGGTTCGGGCTGTAGCGTTATAAGCCTATTGCTGTACCTCCTATGCTCGAGCTATAAGGCGGGAGGCGATATAGGCAGGGTCTATAGAATTATTAGGGGTCGAAGAACTATTTAATCGAGGCAAAGAGAGAGGGTTTCTAACGTCTCTGCTAAGTGCTACTATTAAGGGGGCTATACTAATCGAAGCGTGCTAGGAAGAGTTATACGCAAAGTCTAGCGCTAGCAGATAATCGCTCTAGTCGTCTTAATGCTTATCGATATAAAAGCGTAGCCTCTAATCTAGATACTAGTTCGTAACCTCGATACTGCCTTATATCTGCGGGTAGAGGGCGCTACTATAGCGATGCTTTATACTAGTAAGGTTATTAATTTTCTTTAGGAATAACGAGATAAAAGAACTAGTATTATCCGTAATCTAAGCAGTTAGCAGGCTAAAGAAGCAGTACAGGTGCCGGAAGTAATAGCTAGCAAGGGTCTCCGAGGTATTATTCTTCTTTCCGGGCAACGTAGCAATAATCCAGCTAAGCTTGCAGATAAAGGTCTAGACGTAGTCGTATCCGTAGCAGTCTATAGGCATAGTCTTTCCGTCGCAAGCAACGTGCTCCTAAATAGCGGTCGGTACTAGCAGAGGGTATAGGAGTCCGGGGGTCTTATTATAAGGGGTCTTATTTCTGCAATAGTCGTAGCAGTTACGGATATACCTCTAGACGTCCTGCTTTATCTAGGGCTAGTAGTAGTCTTATTGCAGTACTTTAATCGTCTTATTTTAGCCTTTATAAGCAAAGATCGGAGGTTCGTAGGCTTTGCGAATTAGGGCTATACGGAGGAATAGTCGTCTATTAGTAGTCTATTCTAGGATAATTAAGTGCTTACTATAGTAGCCGAGTTCTTAAATCGCGTTTTCTTCTTAAATAAGCATAGCGAGGTTGGCACTATAGGGGGTCGCGGTATTAGGTAGACGAATCGGGGCGATTATTAGGGTAACCTCTAGGAGGTCGAAACTAAGAGACTCCGGCTTAATTAATTAGCTTATCTATTCTTCTTTTTCTCTAGCTTTAACTATAGGGTGTTCGACTATCTTACGCGAGAGAGCATCTATAGCTATATTTAGTCGGCCAGGGCGATAGAGGAAACGGATATCGAATTAAGCTAGGAAGTCGGACTAATAGACTTATTAGATTAAGAGCAATCTCTTTATTAAGAAGTATACTAGGGCCTTGTAATCCGTAATAATATCGAATTTCTAACCGAGGAGTTCTAGGTAGAAGTATTCGAGGCTCTAGATAATAGCGAGGAGCTTATAGTCTTAGATTAGATAGGCGCGTTTAGCAGGGGATATAGTCTTAGAGAAGAAGCTTATAGGCTTCTAAGTCGAGTCGGTCTGTTATTGCTATAATATACTAGCGGTTGCGTTCTAGGAGGCGTTAGTCTTAAGTCGGGTTATTAGTTTAGGACGGAAGAAGGCGAGGACAGGAGCTTTAGTTGCGAGCTTCTTTATTTAATTAAATGCTTCGCGCTATTCCGGTCTAAGTTTAAAGGGCGTGTCCTTCCTAAGCAGTTAGTTTAAGGGTTTAGCGGTCGTACTAGCGTAATAGCAGAAAATCCGGATAAAGTTGCAAAAACCTATAAAAGAGCGTATAGCTTTATAGTCTCTAAAGTCTTCGAACTTCTAATCCGTAATAGCCTATACCTTATAGGGGTTAATACTAAGTCCTACGCTAGCGTATAGCATTACGCTAAGGTAGTTAACCTTAGTAACGTTAAACCGAGACTTCTTAATATTACCCTATAGATTAGCCTAATAAAGGCGCTAGATAACCTTACGGCATTCGATCTAATAGTCTTCCTCGTTATTATTATCCGTATAGATTAGGACGTTATCTGCGTATGCACTAGCATATCGATCGAGGAGGTCGTAGAGTTAGGCATTAATAAAGTTCTAGAACTAAGCAGGGCCGACCTTTAATCCGAACGGAAGGACTAACTAACAGAACGTACTAAACCTAGTACGGAATGCTATTAGGTATTCGGAGGCCGGGTCGAGACGGAGGCGGTAGAATGCCTAGATAACGTCGATTTTAGAGAAGCATTTCGCGGATTAGCAGTTAAAAGCAGTACTATTAAGAAAAAGGGCAGGTAAAATACGACTCTTTAGGTAGTTATTTATCTAACGGTAGTCGATATAAAAACGTCGGGCCATAGAGTATAGCTTTAGCGCGAATAGGACGGAGGCGGCATGCGGGCTAGCGTTAGGCTTAATAAAACCTATCTCGAGCAGATAATCTATAGTCTCTTTCTCTAATAGCAAGTATTTAATCGGAGTACAATAAGATAAGGGACTAGCTAGGTAGAGGGGTTTCTTAAGTTCTAGCGTAATATTATAACTAGGACGGGGACTCGCAAGAGTATATGCTTCCTTCTTGCTAAAGAAGCCTTCTATATGCGCGAAGGGCTGCGGAATTAGGCTACGGACTAGGGCAATCTAATCGGGGTCTTCTCCTGCTAGGAATAGGATCTCTTAGCCTTAATATATACAACTCGCGGGACTAAGCTTCGCAATCGAGACCTCGGGCAGGTCGGGGTCGTCTTCTAAGGGTACGGGCTAAGTTGGCATTAAGGGAGTTAATTCCTCCTATCGTGTCTATCGGGGATCCTTTTAGACTACTCGGATTAATTAGTCTCGGCAGTCCTAGTCGTCTTCCTAGGGGTCGGTCGGGTTAAGGGTCTTAGTCTAGGTCGGGGTTTAGGCTAGCTTCTTTTTCTTCGCGGGCTATACGAAGTTATTATTCTTCTATAAGCGTTAGAGGATCTTATACTTCTTCTCGTCTGCTTTAATTAATTAGTTCTAGCGTTCCGCGTTAGCCTAAACGGCCGGGTCGATCTGCCTATTAAGTAAAGGCGTCTTAGGCAAAAGGATCGAGAGGGAGTACTTAGCGAGGGCGGGGAGGTCGTTAGGCTAGATAAGCTTTCGAGCAGTATAGTCGAGTAGTAGTTTCTTTTCGGCTAGCTAGTATAGGCTAATAAAGAGATCCTAGGCATAATCGGTAACTTAGAAGGTCTCCTAGGGAAAGGACTGGCTATTAATCGTAAGGGTTATAATTAACTGCTTACGCACGGAACTAGCTAGGCGGCCTTAGAAATCGACTAGGGGGACTAGACTAACTAGGACGAGTTCGGCATTAAGGCGTTTAACGGCCTGCTTAGCGAATTAGCAACTAACGAGGAGACGGGCATCTGCTCTAGTATTATAGAGAGATAAGGCTTAAAGAGCGATTCTATTAATTTAAACTTAACTATTAATAGTAAACGACTCTCCTACCTTCTTCTCTATACGTAAGACCTTTAGGACTATTAAGGAGCCTTATAATAGTCCTACTCTTTTCCTAAATCCGAGTCTTTAGAGGTAGTTAGTAGCGGCGTTAGCGTCCTCCTTAAGCCCGAGATCCGGGCTTAGTCGGAGCAATCTTTAGCTATATAGCCCTTCTTTCTATAGATAAAGCATATGCCGTTATCCTAGTAGACCTTCTTTTTATCCTCGGAGAGAGCCTTGCCTTTTCCCTTAGATATTATTATTAGGGTCTTCTTGTTTTCCCCTGCTAGCTTATTTTTATAGCGGGGAGTACGACTACTTGCTCGCTAGGTCTCCCGTTAGACGGCATCTCTTTTTTAGCAGTAGACCGAGTCCTTAACGTAGCCGTAAAAGTCTTTATAGGAGAGGCTATTATCCTTAGTCTTAGTTAACAGGCTAGAGTCTAGGTTAGTTAGAAGGTAGTCCTAAAGCGTATACTTTATTTAATTAAATAGTATATAGGTTTTAGCGGCTAGGTTATCGAATTCCGCAATAAATTCCTAGATCTCCTATTTGCTAGAGATCGAGAAGTTTAAATAGCGGAGGCGATTAGCAGCCTCTGCGAACTTATTCGGATTGCTATAGGCAGACTCGAGATACTAAATTATCTTAGCTAGTCCGGAGAAGGGTCGTTCTATAGAGTCGTACTAGGTCTCGAGGGTCTTACGGGCCTTGCCCTCGAGGGAGCGAAACAAAAAGCCTATCCTATCTTCCTTATCCCGAAAGGTAGCCTTATCGGTTCTTATCTTATCTTTTAAGTTAGTTAGAAAGGCGCTAAACTCGCCTTTCTTTCTAGAAAACGTTCTAATATCCTTATAGCGAGTCTTAGCCGAGTTAGAGTAAGCCGGGTTCGGTTATCTAATAGCGGCGAAGACAGGCTATGCGGCCTTTCTAGAGGGGACGAAAGCAGTAGATCGATCCGCAAAAGCTATCGAGGCTTCTCTGCGGCGGGCGGGCTTAGGGGTCTATTAGCTCTGCAAGTCGGCAATCTGCCGCTAGAGAGCCGCTAACTAGGACTATAGGTCCTAGTTAGTCGGGGTCGTTAAGGAAGAAGCTATAATTAAATAGTCTTCGTCCTTAATATCGTAATCTTAGTCTTAGGGGTTGTATTCTAATTCTCTCGAGGCTAATCTTGCAGAGCGTCGAGGAAAGGTCTAGTCTTAGCTTCTAGATATATATTAGGAAGCGGGTCTAAGTCTTAGGTCTTGTTCCTCGGAGCCTAATTAAATAGTTTAAAAGGTCCGGGAGTCTTCTAGGGTCTCGGCTGCCTGTCTTAGTAATAGAAGGTCGTGGTCTTAGTCTTAGGTCGTATTATACGGGTATTTTGCGTCTTTGTACGGGACGTAAGGCTAATACGTATTTATAAACCGCTTGTTAGCAATATATTAATCTTAGAATAGTATTACGGCCTTAGAATAATAAGTAAATATATTATAGGCACTATAAATAAAGATTCTAAGATAAAGAGAAAAGAGGAAAAAGGGGGCATAAAGCTATGCGCACTAAGAAAGACTATATACACGGCTATACGTGATCCAGGGTCTGTCAGGGCTATGATTAAATGGTTGGTGCCCTCGTAACTGTGGCTACGTGGCCTGAAGGGTCAGTATTTGTGCGGCGCGTAACAGCTAAGGACTGTATTAAGGGCTTAGTATTAGGGGAAATTACTTAGGATTTAGCAGAGCTTAATAAAATTAAGAAAGTTTTAGATATTCTAAACTACTAGGACTGCCTTAGAAAGATAGAGAAGATAGCTCTCGAAGCTATAGAGAAAAAAACGACTACCTTAAATACACTACTACTATTTAGACGCACCTTAGCCCGCTGTTCGACTATATCCGCTCCTATACCTACTCTAGTTCTTAGCACCCCTAAGCGACAACGCCCCGCTATTACGCTAGCGACTCCGTTGCATTAATCCTCTTTAGCTAAACGATTTTAGAAAGTTATTAATAACGATTCTAACAATAGTATCGAACCTTAAATGCTTATATAATACTATATCGCCCTAGTTATAGTTATTAAATATTCTAACGACTGCTTTATTATATACGCAGGCAACTAAGCTATAGTTTTTACTAACCCCGACGTTGCTTTTATATAGGCTACGATAATTAAAGAAGTCCTTGCTTAAATTAATAAAAAACTATCCCTTTCCTACGTAGCTAAAATGCTAGGCATTAATTCCGACTAGGTCGTTATATTTCTCCCTTTAATTTACGTTTTGCAGGATTATTCTAGCCTAAATACTCTGCGAAAAGAAACGGCTAAAGTTAATGCATTTACTAATAAACGTGCCGCTCTTAAAACTACCTAGAAGCTGCTTACGTTTTTAAACAGCACTAGCTAGAACCCCTATATTAGCGCCGACGTTTAGTCTAACCCTCTAGCTAACGATACTATTAACACTATCCCCGCTATCGCTATTAATTATCTAGTCTCTAACGCAAATAGTTTAATCGAGGGAATAATAATAGACGTGAACCTAGGTAGCATTCCGTTATATAATATCCTCTACCTCGTTACGACTCCGCCGACTAATATCGCTAAAGAACTGTACGGCTTTAAGGGCATTCCGAACCTAATACCCTATTATAAATCGAACTTAAAGCCCCTTAATTTCGTTAAAATTAACGACGAAACTTAATTAGCTTTTATTTTCTTTTCTCTCTTCTCTCTTTTTTTTACTATTATCTTTATTTTAGCATAAGAATCCAATATTTCTCGTATTATTTCCTTTTACTTAACGACTTAACTCGTCTATTTTATATTTTCTTCCTTTTAATTTAGTATTTATAGAGTTAGGTATATCGGAGTTATAATTTAGAAAAGCCTTCGAGTGCAACTTTACGTCCCTAATAAATATAACCCGCCCTTATTATTTATACTCAACCCTCCCTTTTTACTAATAGGGATATTGGCTTCTCTTTCGCCCCGGGGAGATTAATATAGGATAAGCTATACTCAGTCTAATCCTATATAATTCTCTTATTCTTCCTTTCTAATAATTATTTAATCTTATCTCTAGGAAATCCCCTTAGGAAATTACTAGGAAATCCTCTCGGGAAATTACTAGGAAATCCTCTCGGGAAATTACTAGGAAATCCTCTTGGGAAATTACTAGGAAATCCTCTTAGGAAATCTCCAGGAAATCCCCTTAGGAAATTACTAGGAAATCCCCTCTAGAAATCTCTAGAAAATCCCCTCCGGAAATCTCTAGGAAATCCCCTCTAGAAATCTCTAGGAAATCCCCTCCGGAAATCTCTAGAAAATCCCCTCCGGAAATCTCTAGGAAATCCCCTCCGGAAACCTCCTATAAATTCTCTGCTAGTATACGCGCTAGGAGATTTCCGTAAATAAATATTCTTTACTCAGGATACTTATATATCCCTAAATATTCCCTAGATAGAAAGATAGTCTCTTTAAATTATATAATATTTGTTCTTAAAAGATACTTATTTATGCTTGTAATATTTATAGTAGCTAAACTATACCTTACGACTAGTAGCTAGCCCGTTATTCTTATCTACCTGGACGTCTATACGCGCAAGCGCATATTAATTTATATACGTATACCTATTTGCAGCCTATTTTGCTGCGGGTTGCTATCCTTAAATTAACCTCGTCCTATAAGTCCGAGTAGTTTGCGTTATAACTCTAGAGGTATTCCTTTTCTGCCTCCTAAAATAGGTCTCGGAGGGGATAGTCTAGTATTGCTATATAGTATTTTAGCAGGGGGGGAAGATCTGCCCGCTTAATATCCCGCGTACTAATTAGTCGTAATAGTCCGGCTTTATTTATTACTTTACCTATCTTCGGGTCCTTTGCTAGGGGGCTAGCTAGGGTTCCTGCAATAAATGCTACGTGCTATATAGTTAGTATTAGTTTGCTATTTTATATTTTCTTCGCCTTTTATCTCTATAATTAATTATTTTTTATATAGGTTTTCTCCCTTAATTTTATACAGGCTAGTAAGGCCTCGTTATAATAATTTAAGTATCCCTAGTAGTCTTCTTTAGGCGTCCCTGCAAAATTCTACTAGTTCTGCTTAGATCCCTAGTATTTATCTTTAGGCGTCCCTGCAGAATTCTACTAGTTCTAATTATTCCCTGCTATTATCGCCGCGAATAGACTTATAGGAGGAGAAGTTAGAGGCGTTAGGTATATATTTAATTAGTCTAGATTATTTAAGGCCTTATTAGCAGTAAGGTCCTCTATATTGCTTGCTCTATCGGAATTATTCGGGATTTCGGTATCGAGATTCGGAGCTTCGTTTATATTAGTTAGGGTATCGACTATTTAGTCTATATCGATTATATCGTTTTCTACTATATTATTATTAGTTTTAGTATTCGTATTATCTACCCGCGTATTTTCGTTCTAGTATTTAGGCATAGCAATATATTCGAGCATTTTTGCAATTATTTAGGGGTTAGTTTCGCGTAAATTATTGCGGATATATTATATATTCCCGCGAAATACCTATTGCTTATTAAAAATAATATCTTAAGTCGTAATTACCTTCTTTTTAGTAGGAATCTAGATCCGAAAAATATTAGAGGACTCGTATTTAACTAAATATCTAATCTAGGCCTTTAGGTCGAGTTTCTATAGCCTTTATTGCTTAGCTTTTGCGTTTATAGTTATAGTATAGGCTTTGCAGCTAAAGGTCTGCAAATATACTAGGTTAGGCTTTTTCCTAAAGACTTTTTTATACGGCGTTTTCTAGCCGAGATTTTCTTTTAGCGTGCGGTTATTTAGGTATACTGCTATTTTATATATTATCCGCTAGAAACTTATAGGAAGCTCTCTACGCATTGCTCTTGCCTTTGTCTTTATTACTATACTAGCCCTCTCTGCCCTACTATTTTATACTTAAGTATAAGGGGCTAATAGCTCTACTTTAAGATTTCTGCGGATAAGGCTATCGATTATCTAAGGTCTATTAAAAACCTCTCTATCGCACTTAATTATATAGACCTAAAAATTATACTAATTAGCAAAATAGTTAAAAGCTATATTTAGTCCGCTAATAATCGTCGCTTAGGTCCTATCTTTAAGATAGAAATCTTATAAGAAACTAGAGGCCCTATCTATTAGTAGTAAAACGTAGCAGAAACCTTTATAGTCTATAAGAAAGTTATAGAAATCTAGCGCAATTATATATCCTAGTATTTCTAAATAAGGTCTTAGAATCCGACTAATCTATTGCGTGATTTTTGCTAGGGCATAATTTTTACACTCCTAGATTAGTATCCCGCTAAGTTTAATATAGACCCTATCGCAGCTATTGCTAAGATATCGTACTGCCTAAGAACTAGGATATCCTAGGCGTTAATACTATACGTCCTCTATAGCTTTTCGTGCGGTCTAGACGTTTATATTTCTTCTAATTGCAAAAGAGGTATTTTATTAATATAAGGGCAAATATTCTAGTATAAATTAGTTATAGCAGAGCTATATTTTTGCGAAGATCTTATTATTAGGTATTTTAAGCGCGCAGATATTATTCCTCGGTTAATCGTGCTACTAAATGCCTTTCTTTCGGAGCAATTAATAGGAGATTAGGTTGCAAGCAAAATTCCTATAGTAGGCTATATTCCATAATAAAAGGATCGCCTTTCCTATTTTATTAATAATTCTAACTTCGATATCTCTAAAGCCTTTAATTAGGACTATTTTATCCCTTGCCTATATAAAGTTATTAGGTTCGGCTAATTAAAAATTAAAAAAGCGTATAATATTATTAAAAATATAAATTATTATACTAGAGTCGAGAATTACTAAGTAGAATAATAAGTACTCTGCAGCAGAAAATATAGCAGTAATATAGAATTTACTTAGGACTCGGCCTAGGCTAGTAGAATAGGAAGAAGAATTCGTAGTATTTATTCCCTGCCTATTTTCTTTCTTTAGGTTCTTAGCTGCTTTTCTTGCAGTAGGAGTATTTTTCTACTACTTAGGCGCATCCTTTTAGAGCGCGTAGTAAAACCTAGCCGAGTATCCGTTTCCTTTATAAATTATATAGGAGAAGAACTTCTTCTTTCTATCGATATCTGCATCCTTAAATCTAACCCTTTTTTTCTCCGTAAGGATTATCCGCTTTTCTTCTTCTTCCTTATCTTTTCCTTTGTATCTTCTTTTCCTATTATATTTCTTATTATCTATATTCTAGTTATTTCTTCTATAGAAGGTTAGAAAAGCTCCGCGCTCTATACCTTTTATTAAGTTATTTAGCAGGGTATCGAGATGCCTTATAAATTTATTAGTAAATTCGTGCAAGTTATATTTATTTTAGTTAATTTTATTAGAGTATTCTAGGATATTCGTCTATATCCGTATAAACTTATATAGTCGTATAGCGTTATAAAAGTCCAAGATCTAGGTTTTTTTATCTATAGCCTAGGAAAGTTCCTCTGCTTTTATATCGTTTATTACGTTACGCTATTAGGTAAACTATCCGTACTAACTCCTTAGGGGGCTACTATTATTAGCTATGCTAATTATTCTATAGTATTTCTTGCGGAAGTTCTAATAAACTTCCTTATTACTTAACCTAGCCTTTACTTTAATAGCTGCGTACTACTCCCTAATATTAGTATAGTTCTTATAATATATTATATACTATTATGCCTTAAGGGTATTTCTAATCTACCCCTATAATTCCTTTATAGACTTTTTTTTCTTCTCCTAGTCTTTCTTCTTCTCCTAGTAAATTATATAGTATAAGTTAAACTCTCTAACCCTTTAGTCTTATTTAGTAAATACTAATTTATCTATTTCCTCTAGATTTATAGCTAGTGCTATAAGTTCCTCTAGGAAAGGCTCGGACCTAGAGATCTAGGTCTAGAGATCTAATTCCTCTACTTTATTAATAAATATTATATTCTATGCTTTCTACTTAGCGCTATTCGTTAGTATAATATTCTTTTTTATTATACTTATCTTATTCCTTTATAATTCCTTTAGAAACTAGTTTTTTTTTTTCTTATTAGGTAGCTTCTGCTAGATCCTATAGCTTTTAACTATTAGAAACTTAGAGAGATTTCTGCTAGAATTAGAAGGTTATATAGAACGAGAAGTATATAGAAAAGGGAGATATATATATTTAAAAGTAGGTATATATATAGAAGAACTAAGAGCTCTATCCTTATCTTTCCTAGCGGAATAACCTCTCTATATATATAATATCTGCAGAGATTTCTCTAAGGAAAAACAAGATAGCTGGCTTCTGCTAAGAAAGATTATTCGGTAGTTGGCGAGGCAGCGAGATTTGCTGCGGAGTCTTCGGGCCTCGTGTGGCCACGTGACTATAGAAAAGGCCTTCTTTTCTGACACAAATCAAACAAGTCGCCTGAACCTGCTCGTCCCGCCTTGTAGCCGTGCGTGAGACTGTAGTCGGTACCCCGTCTGACGAGACAAGCCACACAAGCCACCAAGCAGCTCCGCCCCACGGGGCTCAACCCGTGACTCATCAGTCATCACTATCGTGAGGCCGCGTTTTCTTTGTCGCAGCATTTTACTCAGCCGTGATTCTTCTTTTCTTTTTCCCTATTTTCCTCCCCCCCCCCTTAGTAGTAGAGCCTCTTCCTCCCCCCCCCTTCTATCTTTATTGGAGCACACAGAAATATTTGCCATCTTACTATAGCGTCACGTCACATCAACAAATCCAAACCGCGTTATCCCTTAGTTGGGCCGACGCCCTCACCATGCCTCTCTTCAACAAGTTCAGAGCCGACCGCCCAAGGTTCGGATCGAGAAAGTCGTCGTCGAGCGTCCGGCACCGTCAAAACCTCGCCCGCGATCACTGTCCGTCGCCGCCTCGTCGTCGAGGTCCTCGCCCGCGAATTCACGTCCGTCACCACGTACCGACAACTTCTCACCTAAACTAGGCCCCAAGGTCCATCGGAAACGAAAGACGACTAATGGCGATAACGCAAAGATCGCTTTCGACAAGGACAGTGACAACGACGATGACGGCTGGACGAGGCTCGATGGTCGCAAGCGTCAGCGCAAACGCTCCAACGACGACGGTCGCTTCCACGACGCCACCCGCCAGATCCATTGCCCTAGGGCCTTTGAGGGCCGTCACGCCGGCCTGCAACTCATCCATGCCGTCGACGTGGCCTCTCTCGATTCCGGATGCGTGCCTGTCATGGGCGCACAAAAGGAAGACGTGTCCATCGACCTGCAGTATCCAAGCCTGCAGCCACGCGAAAAGTCGGTCTCAACCTTATCTCTCCTGCAGACGGCCGCATGTTGACGACCAACACCAGGTATCAGCTGGTTTGGGGAAAGGGCAAAATCGACGCCGTCGAGGCTAGCATCCGCGTCGTCCGTTTCGTTGCCGAGACCTACCTCCCTGAAGAAGAGGCCGAGCCTCTGACCAACCAACAAAGCGGACTGATACGCCGGATGGAAAAGGCATCCAACCGCAATATCCAGGATGTTGCCGGCTTCAAGGCGGCGTTGCACGAATACAACGAGACTCTGCTCGGTCTGATCGAGGACGGCGTGGTGGAAAAGAAGCTCGAGGGCTTGCGTGAGCTGCCGCGCAGCCTCGTCGCCTTCATCCTCGACCAGGTCTACGACCGGACCGTGGCGCCCAAGGTCGAGCTCCTGTCAAAGTACGAGAACGGATCGGACCATGTCTACGGCGAGCTGCTGCACCCCTTCGTATCCAAGATTCTCGTGGAGCAGGCGCGCATGACGTCGGATCAGGTCTTCGTCGACTTGGGCTCTGGCGTCGGTAATGTCTGCCTGCAGGCCGCGCTGGAGATTGGCTGCGATAGCTGGGGCTGCGAGGTCATGGAAAACGCCTGCAATCTGGCCGAGGCCCAGACCAAGGAGTTTGCCGCCCGCTGCATGCTCTGGGGCCTGCAACCGGGTCGCGTCCAGCTGGAACGCGGCGATTTTCGGAAGAACGCCGCCATTCACAAGGCCCTCAAGCGTGCCGACGTCGTGCTCGTCAACAACAAGGCCTTTACCGCCCAGCTCAACGACGACCTGGTGCGCATGTTCCTCGACCTTAAGACGGGTTGCAGGGTCTTTTCGCTGCGGTCCTTTGTTGGCGACTGCAAAGGCGGCCACAACATCAACGACGTGGGAAGCACCATTCTGGATGTTGAGGAGTGCGCCTATCCCGAAGGGTACGTGAGCTGGACCAATGCCGGCGGCTCGTACTTCATCTCTACGCGGAAGTAGAGGTTAGCAAGCGCTCTGTCTTCCTTGTTTGTTTGTTTTTTTCAGTGTTACATACAGGATGAAGGAGTTGTAGCGTACAAAGACATACCATCTGCGTTGCCCCGTCTAGCGCGGCTCGTTGGCGAGATTCATGGCATCGGCCTCCTGTGCCATGCGCTTCATCCACCTGTCGACGAGTTCTTTGTTTTCTTTGGTGACCTTGTCCCTCTCTTTTTCGGCCACGGAGACCTGCAGGTTAAGCGTGATTGTTTCATCTTGTACTTGCTGCACGATGTGAGTGCCCAGCTAACAACACTCCCGAGGAAGGACATGCAAGTCACCTCGAGCAGCTTGCGCTTCTCTCTCAGCTCGTGCTCCCGGTCCTTGACACGCAATGTCAACGTCGTCCGGTCGGCAGTCAGATCCTTGATGGCGCGCGCGTCCTCCTTTGCCTGTGACCGGAGCTTGGCGAGCTCTGCCTCGGCCGCACGAAGCCGTGTCTCGGTCACGCCTTTAGACCGTAGTGTCTCGGCCAGGTCGAGCCTCAGCTGGGCCGCAACGGAAGCGTCTTCGGAGACGTCGCTGGACCGTGGCAGCGGGGCAGCAGACTTGGGGGATGGCAAGTGATCTTTAGAGGCGCGGGACTCCAATGCGACCTTGTCGGCTTCCAGCGAGGAGATGTAATCGGCCATTTGCGAACCTGGGGGGGGAGGTTGGTTAGTGGCATAAATCCCTCTTTCACACATGGGAAGAGAGAGGAAGGGGCGACAAACAGGCCTGGACGAGCTCCATGTTGACCGGGTTTTGGTGCTCGACATCCTTGATGGATTCGAGATAATCAGCCCTCCAATCGGGCATTGCGAGTAGTATTATTGTATTGTGACTTGACAGCAAGTGTGAAGTGACTCAGTGAGAGAATGGTGAGATGTGATTGTGAAGGTGATGGGGATGGGGATGCCCATCGTCACACGGATCAAGTGACGGGCCGTTTAACCGACGTATATCCATCCACCGCGAACGCCCCATCGTTCAAGACTCACGTCGAAAGCTCTGCCCTGCATAATAAATGATGAGATAGACCATGGAATCTCTTCACGCCAGAGCCGACTGGGAGAGCGTCGGTGACAAATGGTTCCGCAAGACGCAACAGTACACGGCCGTCTTCGACCAGGACCTGGATCTAGACAACTACATCGTCGCGGGAGCCCCCTATGCCGGCGCCCTCGGTGAGGATGATGGCCTCCCCGTGCGCTCGAGCCGGGGCTGACGGTCTGTCCAGCACTATGGCGCGACGATAGCAAGCTGCAGCCTGGAACATGGACGAAGCCGACAATCGACATCTATAGTCTGACGGGCAAGAAGCTTCGGAGCATCCCCTGGGACAAGACGTCAGTCAGGGGCCTCGGCTGGTCCGAGGACGAGTCGTTGCTGGTGGTGACGGTGGACGGAAACGTGCGCTGCTATGACCTGCAAGGCGACTTTAGCAACTTTTCTCTCGGTCACGGCGCCGACAATTACGGCGTCGAGTCTTGTCGGTATGGCAGTCGCCCCGGCTGAGGTCTTCTTCTAACAACTCACTCACATCGTCTCAGCTTCTACGATAACGGCATGGTGGCGCTTCTGGGAAACAATACGCTCGTCGCCGTATCATCGTACGCAGAGCCTCGGCCCAAGTCGCTGGCCACCTGCCCGTCGGGCGAAATCCATTCGTGGGCCATCGTCTCGCCCGACCATACGCTGTCGCGGTCGGTCGAGGCGCTACTGAGCATCGGCTCGACGGTGTATGTCGTCGACGCTACAGACTGCGAAGACCGCCTCCTCGACATGGGCCCCTTTAGCCACATCAGCGTGTCGCCCGACGGGCGGTACGTGAACCTATATGGGAGCAACGGCAAGGCTCACGTCATCTCGAGCGACTTTCAGGACAAGTTGCTGGAGCATAATTCGGATTCGCAGACGCCTCCCAAGTACGTCGAGTGGTGCGGTTCGGACGCGCTCGTCGCCTGGGAAGACGAGGTGCACATCATCGGGCCGGGCGAGCAGTCGACGACTTTCATCTACGAGAGCACCCGCGTCCACGTCATTTCGGGTAATTTTGCACTTGCTGGAACGGGCTTTTTTTTCTCTTGGTTACTGACAAAAGTCGGCGCCGCCAGAACACGACGGGGCCCGTCTCATTACCAACGATTTTTGCGAGTTCGTCGAGAGGGTGCCCAGCGACACTCTCGAGGTGCTCGGTCCGGCGTCGGAATCGTCGCCGGCGTCGATCCTGCTCGATGCCGTGGGCCAGCTGGAGCGCGAGTCGCCCAAGGCGGACGATTACATTCAGCTGATCCGGCCGAGTCTGACGGAGGCAGTGGATACGTGCGTAAACGCGGCGGGACGCGAGTTTGACACCCGGTGGCAGAAGAGGCTGTTGCGGGCGGCTTCGTTTGGCAAGTCGGTGCTGGACATGTACAATAGCGACGAGTTCGTCGACATGTGCGAGACGCTGCGGGTGCTCAACGCGGTGCGAGGCTACGAGACGGGGATCCCGCTTTCATACGAGCAGTACCACCGCCTGACGCCCGAGAGGCTCCTCCGGCGACTTCTCCAGCGGCACGACTACCTGCTGGCGCTCAAGATGGCGGAACACCTCAAGCTGCCGACGGATCGCATCTACGTCCACTGGGCGTCGGCCAAGGTGCGGGCCGGGACGACGGAGGACGACGAGAGCATCTGCCAGCTGGTGGTGGCGCGGCTGTCGGGCAAGCCGGGCATCTCTTTCGAGGAGATTGCGCGGGCGGCCTATCACGAGGGCCGGGCGCGGCTGGCGACGGAGCTGCTGAACCACGAGCCGCGGGGAGGGCGACAGGTGCCGCTGCTGCTGGACATGGAGGAGGACGAGCTGGCGCTGGACAAGGCCATCGCGAGCGGCGACACGGACCTGATGCTGATGGTGCTGATGCAGCTGAAGAAGAAGCTGCCGCTGGCGGCGTTTTTCCGGGCCGTCAACGCGAGGCCGACGGCGACGGCCATGGTGGAGGCGGTGGCGGCGCGGGACGGCGACAACGGGCTGCTCAAGGACCTGTACTACCAGGACGACCGGCGGGTGGACGGGGCCAACGTGTTCGTGCGCGAGGCGCTGCGGCAGCCGGACGCGCGGACGGCGTCGGACAAGCTGGCGCTCGGGGCGAAGCTGCTGGCGGACGGCAAGGAGTCGGCGGCGGCGGAGATGCAGGCGCTCCGCGAGGCCATGAGCCTGCTGAGGACGCAGGCGATGCTGGGACGGGATCTTGGGGAATCGTTTACGGGCCTCAGCGTGAACGAGACGCTCTTTAAGCTGATCCGACTGGGGTTTAACGGGCAGGCGAAGAAGGTACAGGGCGAGTTTAAGGTGCCGGACAAGGTGGCATGGTGGATAAGGTATGTTTTGATTTGTTGTTGTTGATGTTGTTATGTTGTTGTTGGTTGTTGCTGAGTGAGTGAGTGAGTGAGTGAGTGTGTTTCTGTGTTGTTGTTGTTGTTGTTGTTGTTGTTGTTGTCTTTGCGAGTCACCACTCACTCACCCAGTCAACTAACACGGGGTTTGGTTGGACAGGCTTCGGGCGCTGGTGGCGAAGCGGGACTGGGCCGAGATAGAGGAGATTTCGAAGGCGAAGAAGAGCCCGATCGGATGGGAGGTGAGTTTTTTTTTTTTTAAAGAAAAGAAAAGGTTGTTCGGCTTACTGACGTGAGGGAAAAAAAAAGCCGTTTTTCAACCTCACGTTGCAGGCGGGCAACCCGAGACTGGCCAGCGTCTTCATCCCCAAGTGCACAGGGGGGGGTGAGACGGTGACGATGTACGAGAAGTGCGGCATGCGGACTGCGGCGGCGGCGGCGGCGGTGCGGCTCAAAGATGAGGCCGGTTGGAGGAGGCTTTTGGAGGCGGCGGGCAGGGGGTCGCAGGAGGGACGGGAGATTGAGAGGCTCGGAGGGGGGGGTATTTGGGAGGAGGAGGTGGAGGAGGAGGAGGGCGGGGATGAAGAGGGGGTTGTGTGTGAAGAGAAGAGAAGAGATGAAGAAGAAGAAGAAGGAGGAGGAGGAGGAGGAGGAGGAGGAGGAGGAGGAGGAGGGTGTGGTGTGAAAAACCGTATCGTTTAACCTTTGATCTGCAGATACCGTGATGGCATGAGTGACGGCGATGTTGTTTCGGACGGGACAGCGCCGTTGCCGGCCGGGAGACCGGAGCGGGACGGGAC
>LKCN02000011.1:496756-516756 GCA_001633055.2 Ophiocordyceps polyrhachis-furcata BCC 54312
GCGGGGATGAAGAGGGGGTTGTGTGTGAAGAGAAGAGAAGAGATGAAGAAGAAGAAGAAGGAGGAGGAGGAGGAGGAGGAGGAGGAGGAGGAGGAGGAGGAGGAGGAGGAGGAGGAGGAGGAGGAGGAGGGTGTGGTGTGAAAAACCGTATCGTTTAACCTTTGATCTGCAGATACCGTGATGGCATGAGTGACGGCGATGTTGTTTCGGACGGGACAGCGCCGTTGCCGGCCGGGAGACCGGAGCGGGACGGGACCGAGTTGCCGGATATACATGTGTATGTACTATGTACATACATATGTATATACCTACGTCCTACATACATATATACATAATAAGTCATGACTCGTCGTCATTCTCCTTTGTTTTTCAAGGTTTGTTCTTCTCCTTCTTCTTCTTCTTCTTCTTTGCCTATCCTAGGTAGGTAAGTTCTCATAGTATGTTACACTTACATACATGTATGCTTGGCCTTTGCTCTCTCTCTCTCTCTCTTTTCTACTCAGTGTGTGTGTTTTTAATAACGATATTTCTCTAGTGATTTATTTTTATCCTTTGTTTTTTTTTTTCATTGCCGGATGATTGTGACCGGTGTTTCGGTGGGAGAGATTGGTGTGTTTGGTGTGGAGGGCAGGGAGGTTTGTTGGGGGGGTGATGGATGGATGCTGTGTCGTGTCGTTGGGGTGTACCGTGTATGTATGTATGTATGTATGTATGCCGCTTACGTAGGCGGAGATTGAAAAGTTGGGTTGAGTTGAGTTGAGTTGAGTTGTCGGGTGTTTCTGCGCTGACTTGGTGATCTACGTATGTCTGTATGTAAGTAAGGAGTGCGATGGATGGGACGTGCGAGTATAAATCGTAGTGTATGTAGTAGTTGGTAAAGTCCCTACCCAAAGGCAGAGCCTCAGAGGTTAGTTGGGTTGTATGTTTGTAGAGAGACATTGCTTGTTTTCTTTTCTGGATGTGAGACTGGCTGCTGCGGACGGATGGATGGAGGCTTGAGTAGGTCCTGGGCTCGGATTGTCCTCGCCTATTGAGGCTAGGAGAGACGCGAACGGATGGGCTTGGGACTTTTAGGGGATTTATAGGTGCTGGGCTGGGGTGGTAGGTGCTAGCGGGGGCGGTTGCGTACCTAGGTAGGTGTGCATATGTACATATGTACATATGTATGTACATGCATACATAGGTAGGTAGGTAGGTATGAATATGATGACTGGAAGAGGTTTCCCGATGAGAAAGAGGATTTCTTGAGTAACAAGATCTCACTTGCCCGCAAGCACGAGTATACATACATTACATATGTATGTACGATGTAGATATGTATGTGCTATCTACGGCGATGAGGACTAATTTTAGACGGGGAAGGGGGGGGGGGGGGTGGTGGTGTGTTGGGCTTGTGATGTTCTGCTGATGATACAACTTCCCCCCTTTTGATCATTGTATCCTATACATATGGAGGTACATGGTATGTTTATAGGTAGGTATGTATGGGCTTATTCTTTTTGCGAACTCTTCTGTTCGGCTGACAAGAGCAATTAATGAAAAGAGATGTCGGGAAGCAACCGTGTGTCTCGCCCGCAAGCGAGCGGAAGAGGAGGGCGGGAACGGGCAAGGTGTGGTATGGAAATACATATGTATGTACATTGTATGTATGTACAGGCGAATAGCATTTCTTGGGCATTTAAACAGCAAGGAAAAGGGGAAAAAAAGGGAAAATGAAAGGAAAGAAAAAGAAACAGGGGGGTGGAAAGGAGGCCTTCACGTCATTTACGTCCGTGGGCGGGGGATGGGATAGGGGGAAGGAAAAAGGAATATACCATGATGGGGAAGCATATCATTATCCGTACATGTGTATGAATGTATGTATGTACATACATATGTATGTATGTAGGTTGTCTCGTCTGGTAGGTAGGCAGGAAGGTCGGTTGACTCTTCTTTTTGATAATAGGTCATCACAGAAGGGGGGATCAGGTTTCACGTTTGCATGCACATGTATCATGTATGTATGTATGTACATACCTATGTATGTAATGTATGTATGCACTATAGGAGAGAGAGAGAGAGAGAGAGAGAGAGAGAGAGAAAGATGAAGAAGAACAACAACCAGCTGACTCAAGAGCATGAGCATGAGAATAACAGGAAGAGAGGAGTCGTCGTCATCGCATCTCCAGTTTATGAGTTTCAGCTGCTAGCGCTGACGGTTGGTTGGTCGGAGGCCTGTCCACGTGCCACCAGCGTCTCGATGATCGATGCAGACTTTTTATTTTTGCCTTTCTTCCTCTGTCTGTCGTCTTCTCTTTCGATCTGGTTGGTTTCAGTTATGTATGCATCCATCTGCGTTCGTTCATAAGAGGAAGCTTTTGCTTACCTGTTATGTTATAGGGGACCCCTTTTTCTGTCCACTGGCAAGGACGACTCTTCCCTGCGCTAAACTGTTACTTTGCTAGCACTAGTGCTGGCTCGGTGGCTCCTACCTGAGGCTACAGCGCACTCCCACTCCCTACCTACAGCCTACAGGCTACCACCCACCTACCACCTACTACCTACCCACCAACCCACCAACCCCCCCAAGTACCTGCCTACCGTTTCGGAACCACCAACGCTGCCCTTCTCTCCCTCCGCTTACTGTACTAAGGTAGTAGGTACCTACCTACCTTGCTTATAGCCACATATGTACGTACATACATATGTACATACATACAGCCTCAGTTAGTACGCCCCCCTCTTACTCACCCAACCTTGCCCTGTAAGAACAGCGGCCCAGCCCGCTATTCTCTCCCTCGGCCAAAGTCTACCGCTCCTCCACAAGCCAGCCAGCCAGCCACCCGTCACCGTCAAACCTTTTCCCTTTCCTCCTGGCCTTCGTCTCTGCCCTCTTCTTCTCTGGCCTTTTCTTTCTCCTCCTCTACTCCTTCTCTCGACTGCTACTGCTATTACCGAATACTGCTACCCGCTGCTACTGCTCTCGCGGGGAGATCATTCCCTCTTCTACCGACTCCCCCACCCAACCCCCTTTTTCTTCCGCCAATGTTCACCCAGCCTCTATCGTCGCCTCCTCCAGGGCCGCCGCCGGCCGCGGCGACGACGACGACGACGGCGGCGACGCCCGTCTCTTCGGCTGCTCGATCCAGTCGGCTGCGAGGCTTCAGCTACCTGCGCAACTATACTCACAATCATCTTCTGTCGCGCGACGGTCCCGTCACCTCTCGCTCTCCCACTACTACTACCACTACGACGACCAGTAGTAGTCATTTGACCCGATCGGCGAGCTACACCTTGGCCACTTCCTCAGCCACCACCACCACCACCACCACGTCCTCTTCTTCCCCCTCCCCCCCCCCCTCCCTCCTCCTCCTCCTCCTCCTCCTCCCCCTCCCCCTCCAACCATGTCGACGTCGAATCATAATCGACTCACCCTCATCGATTCCATCCCCGACCCCTCCCCATTCCAGCGTCAAGTCATGTCCGAAGCCCTGCCATCTTCGTCGACGGCGGCAGACATTGTCGACGCCTCACCTTCCCTTTCGTCGCCTCCGCCTACCCAGCAACAGCGGCAGACTTCTGCAGCCATGCGCCTCCCCGAAAACAGCACACCCTCCGAAACCATGCCCTCCATCCGCTTCTCTGCCTACTACGACCCCCGCTCGACCCGCCCTTCGCTGTCCTTCGTCCCCGTCTCTCGCACCTTGCCCTCTCCCGGCGAGGTCATTCGCGTCGGTCGCTACTCCGAGAGAGACGGACAGGCTGTGAATCCGACCTCTTCCCATCAGCCTTCGGCCGCCCCCGTCGGCTTCAAGAGCAAGGTCGTCAGTCGTCGCCATTGCGAGTTCTGGTGCGAGCAGGGCAAATGGTTCATCAAGGACGTCAAGAGCTCGTCGGGAACCTTTCTCAATCACATTCGTCTCAGCCCTCCGTCTCAGGAGAGCAGGGCCTATCCCGTCAACGACGGCGACATCGTCCAGCTTGGCATCGACTTCAAGGGCGGCGAGGAGATGATCTTTCGCTGCGTCAAGATGCGCCTCGAGCTCAACCGGGGATGGCAAAACAAGCTAAACACCTTCAAGTAAATGCCCCCTTCCAACGCTGACGTCTTTTTTTTATTTCTTGCGACGACCGCTAAGACCTCCTCCTCCTCTTCTCGCAGTGTCGCCGCCCACAAACGCCTGCGAACCATGGCCTCCAACAGTGGCGCCTCGTCCCTGTCGAGCTCAAACTCGCAGGACTGCTCCATATGCCTCAACTCTATTGCTGTACGTATATTTAGGCTTAACCTTGTTCTGGTTCTTCGTCCCCCCCCCTTCTTTCGTTTACCCGCTGACTCATTTCCTTTCCATTGTAGCCGTGTCAGTCGCTATTCGTCGCTCCGTGCTCGCACACGTGGCATTTCAAGTGCGTGCGCTCGCTGCTCATGTCTCCACAATACCCCATCTTCGTCTGTCCCAACTGTCGAGCCGGCGCCGATCTGGAGGCAGACGTGGACGAGCCGACAGAAGACTGGCAGCAACTCGACGACGAGAACGAGGACCGGGCGAAGCAGTCCACCCCGTCCGCCCCTGACCCCGTCGACATCACCGTCCAGGACGCCGACGCCATGGACGTGACGGTCAACGTCGACGCCCCCTCGCCGCCCTCGGACCCCCTGCCCATCAACAGCCCGGCTTCGGGCGCCGGTCGCGTCAGCCACCTGCGCCAGAACAGTTCGCCGCCCGCGGCCATCAATGGGGAGGGGCCCATCACGCCTAGGAACAACGCGGGACCTTGGGTCTTTGACGGCAGCGCCGGCTGTCCTCGTGCCGACGACGCATCGTCAGCCCCGGAGATGGGCAGCCTCGATGCCGCCGCCGCCGCCACCAAGATAGACGTGGGCCGAGCAAGCTGAAGAAGGATGTTCAAAGTTACATTTGTTTGACATCCCCCTTCTCTGTTCTCTCCTCACGTTGTGTCCCCTTTTTTATCCTCATTTCCTTATTTTTTTTTTCCCCTTTGTCAAACTTTCCTTTGCCACCCATTCAAGCGAGGGTCGTTGGGTAGGCCGTGGGATTGTTTCACAGAAACCCCTTGCTCCCCCCCTTATTTTTTTTCCTCTCGCCCTACATGTGCTGCGCAGGCGTTCGTGGAGTTTTCTTCTCCTTCGTCTTTTTTCTTCTCCTTCTCGGACAGAGAGGAAGGGGCCATGTTCGTTTGCGGTTTGGGGGGGAGGGGGGACGCATGGCTATGATGGAGCAGCACAGGGAGGCTTTTCCTTTACTTTTTTTTTTTCCCCTACAACCTCTTTCTGGGTGTCTTTTGTCACCTTGGTTGCCATGGGGACGTGTCTGGGCAATGGCGGGCTGTTTCGCGTAGAGGGGCAGGGCGAGGGCGTCGACGGCCATGTATGTATGTATGAATTAAATCATACGATGTTGGAGAGAAAAGGGGTTTTCAATTTTCCTTTCATTGCCCCTAAACAAGGTATTGCCAATTTGTTGGGGAGTTGGAGAGGGTTGTAAATCGGGGAGATGGCATTGTTGTCTAGGTATGTATGTATGCACCTGGGCAGGTAGTTTATATGGATAGATACCTAGGTACCTAGGAGGGAGGCATTTAGAATTGCCTTTTACGAGGGAGACATCATCTCTTTGTATGTATCATAGTATGTATATACGTTGATGAAAAGAGAGGATGGATGTCAACTGTGGCCGTGGGTGTCTTTAGTAGGCAGTTGAAAGAAAGACGTTGGTTGAAGGATTCTATCGGCCGACAGGATTTTCCGGTCCCATCTCCCACCACCCCGATAGTTGCATATCCCCAGTAGGTTAGTTAGGCATTCATCTTTTCAACGACGATGACGACGACGACGAACGACGTCGAGATCCCCAAGAATCCTCAGCAGCTTGATCCTACCGCTGCTTTCTCCTCTTCCTCCTCTTCCTTCACCGGACTTGCCCTCCTCGAACAACAACAATGTTACGGCAGTTCAGCGCCCGGCTGCGGCCGAGTCTCGGCCCGGTCTCTCGGCGAGCTGGGAGGAGGCGGTTTGCGACTGTCACAGTCAAGGGTATTCCCAAGGTTCGTCATTTTTTTTTTTTTGTTTTTTTAGTCCGATGATAGCTTTCTCTCACAAATTCATTCTCCAGGAACCGACGGAACTGGATCAGGTGACGAGGCTGCCCAACGGCCTGCGCGTCGCCTCCGAGGCGTTACCGGGATCCTTCTCCGGCGTCGGCGTCTACATCGAAGCCGGGTCGCGATTCGAAGACGACAGGTTCCGCGGCGTGTCTCACCTGGTAGATCGGCTCGCTTTCAAGTCTACTTCGCGGCACACGGCCGACGCCATGATGGAGAGGGTCGAGGCCCTGGGCGGCAACATCCACTGCTCCTCTTCTCGCGAGGCCATGATGTACCAGGCCGCCACCTTCAACGGCGCGGTACCGGAGACGGTGGCCTTGCTGGCGGAGACGATTCGCGACGCCAAGCTCTCGGACGCAGAGGTGGCGGAGCAGGTTGAGACGGCGCGGTACGAAATCGCGGAGATTTGGGATAAGCCTGAGCTTATCCTGCCGGAGCTCCTTCATACGGCTGCCTTTAGGGAGAATACGCTGGGGAATCCGCTGCTTTGTCCGGAGGAGAGGCTGCCGTTTATTGATCGCGAGACGGTCGTTTCGTATCGTGAGACTTTCTATCGCCCTGAACGGATTGTCTTGGCTTTTGCTGGCGTCGATCACGGCATAGCCGTCAAGTTGGCTGAGCGATACTTTGGCGACATGACTTCGACGACTACGACGACGACGACGAAGACGACCGGCTCGTCCTGGTTTTCCTCCTACTCCTCCGCCTCCTCCTCCTCCTCCTCCTCTTCATCCTCATCAAAGATACCCCTTTCCAAAAACCTTTCGACAACGGCGGCGCGCGAAGCCACCGTCCTCGACGCCGCCGTAGCACCGCCTCCGTCGTCTTCTTCTTCTCTCCTGGGCCAACAGCCAGCCCACTACACCGGAGGCTTCCTCTCCATGCCCCCACAGCAAGCGTCCCTCACGAAAGCCAAGCACACCTACATCCACCTGGCCTTCGAGGGCCTGCCGGTCGAGTCAGACGACATCTACGCCCTCGCCACGCTGCAGACTCTTCTCGGCGGCGGCGGATCCTTTTCCGCCGGCGGGCCCGGAAAGGGCATGTACTCCCGCCTCTTCACCCACGTCCTCAACGTTCACGGCTGGGTCGAGTCGTGCGTCGCCTTCAACCACTCCTACACGGACTCGGGCCTTTTCGGCATCTCAGCCATGTGTCAGCCGGGTCAGACGGGCCAGATGCTGGACGTGATGTGCCACGAGCTGCGGAGCCTGACGGTCGAAGAAGGCCATTCCAAGCTTCGACACGATGAGGTGGAGAGGGCGAAGAATCAGCTGAGGAGTAGCCTGCTGATGAACCTCGAGAGCAGGATGGTTGAGCTGGAGGACTTGGGTCGTTCCGTTCAGGTCCACGGGAAGAAGCTGCCTATCCGTCATGTCTGCCGTCGCATCGAGTCGCTTACCGTCCGCGACCTCAGGAGGGTTGCTGACCTCGTCGTTGGGGGCAAGGTGAACAATAAGGGCGTTGGGAGCGGGGCGCCGACGGTGGTGGTGCAGGAGGCGCAGGCGTATGGCGTTACGAGCCATGCTATGTCGTGGGATCAGATTCAGGATCGGATTGATCGGTGGGGGATTGGGAGGAGGACTTGAGGGGGGTTTTTAAGGGGTATATATATATATATATATTCATACATACATATATGTGAGTCTGGGTGGGAGGTGTGTGTGTGTGTGTGTGTGTGTGTGTGTGTGTGTCTACGAACGAGATGATCGAGAGGTGAGCGTGTAGGATATAGCTTGAGATTTCTTCCGTCTTGACTTGATGAGGATTCGCTATAGGATTTGATTCTACGCCCAGATCCATGGCCAAGCGAGAAGAAAAAGGTAAGTGACGGATGGAAAGGTGAGGCGTGGAAGGCTAACGATTATATTCTATACAAACAAGACATGTATGATTTTGCTGCTCAACGCCGTCAGGGAAATGCCACGTTTGGTTCATGTGTTGCTTATGCTTGCCATATGTGAGTGAGGCTGTCAACAAAGGGAAAAAGGGGGGGGGCGGTTCACTCTCTTCGTCACCTCATGACGTGAGACGCTCGTGTATCGAACAAAGAGAAAAAAAAAACCACAAGGAAGAAAAGAAAGAACAAATGAAAAGGGGGGAACAGAAAAAGGGGGCCAATTTTCTTCTTCACATCTTGGAACGAATCGCCTCAAGCCGATACTTGACATCCTTCAAAGCCTTCGTCGCAGGACGCCATCCGTCAAACTGACGAAGCAAATCGGCCGAATCCTCTCTTAGCCCGCGATGGAGCGACGCGTCGTCGAGGAGACCGCGCATGATCCAAGGAAGGAGGTACGGATTCTGCTGGCCCGCTACGTCGACGACGGCGTCGTAGGCTTCGACGCGGACGGGTGGATGGCGCGAGGGCCCGACGGCGAGGTCGTCCGTTTCCAACAGGTGGGCGACGGCGACGTCGTACACTGCTGCGTCGTAGTAGAGGCGTGAATGGCCTTCTCCCGAGTAGAGTGATCCGGCGAGGGGACGGGCGAGCTCGCGCAGGAGGCCGTGGTCGTCTTGTCCCAGGTTGCGTAGCTTGAGGGCCAGGGAGACGAGCATGGCTATGAAGTCCGGTCGGTTCCGGCGGTGGGGGGAGGTGAGGTCGCCTTGGAGGAGTCTGCCGTCTACGAAGACGGATCGGTGGATGTAGGGGTGGTGGGCTGGGGCGTAGAGGGCGGAGTCGAGGGGGACGAGCTGGTCGTCTAGGCTGGCCACCAGGCTTACCCTGGCGCCGGCGTCGAGGATGCGGCCGAGCGAGGCCTGGAATTTCAACGAGATGGCGCTCTTACCGTCCGCCAGATCCCACAGTTCCGCGGCGGAGGAAGGGAGGAGGCCGGATCGGAAATCGGAAAACGGCCCGAGCGTGACGCCGGCCATGGCGCAGATGCCGATACGCGCTTGGCTGTCGAGGATGCCGAAGTCTACCAGCCGCTGGAGGAGCATGACGGCCACGGGCACGCCCTGCGAGTGGGCCGCGATGAGGACGCAGTCTGCTCTGCGGAGGGCGTCCATCCAGTTCAGGAGGAGGCGCCACAGGTTGTCGACGCGGTCTCCTATTCTGCCTTCTCCCTCGAGCGCGATCGTCTGCACTTGGCAGTCGGGGCAGCCGTTCGAGTCTGCCCATCGACGGAGGGATTCGCCGCACAGGCTGGCCAGGCGGAGGGATGTCCCGGTCGGTTGGCCGATCATGGGCCGGAGGTATGCTGCTGGTATCAGGCCGTGTACTCCGATGGCGACGGCTTTGCGAATCCGGCGCGGTTCGGGGGAGCGCGTGACGTGGGCGGTTGGTTGCGGACGGTGATGGGGGAGAACCCATTCGGCTAGTTGTTGTAATACGGAGGGCCTCTCTTTGATGCTGTATGTGGTGCTGAAGCATGGTAGGACCACGTTGGCCGTTGGTGTCGGCGTCGGCGTCGTCGTCGTCGTCGTCGTCGTCGTCGTCGAAGCCTCGGCCGGCGTATCGGATGGTGTGGGCGATGGAGGGCGAGCTCGCTTGTTGTTGGATTGGCGTGACTTTTCGGGCACCATCATGGCTGTTGTCGGTAGGGGATGGTTTTCCGATGCCTCTCCCATGACTGCCACTTCGCCGGCTCCACGGTTAGTCGACCAAAAGGCCCATGTTGAGCCGGCTTTTGGAACGACGGCGTCAGCCTTCTTGTTGTTGTTGTTGTTGTTGTTGTTGTTGTTGTTGTTGTTGGTATTTGGCGGTGATGGCGGAGGAGTTGGCTCTGCCATGGTGGCATCATCGGCCGTATGCATCGTAGGGCATCTTGGGCTGTCGATATGGTAATACGCCGGCCAGAGACCGAACCAGGACAACGGCGACATCGGTTCCGTGACGGTCAGGCTTGTCGTTTTCGTCGTAGCCGGCGACTTCTCCTCCGTCTGTCGTTCCAGGGGGCGCGGACGCTGCTCGACCGTCTGGGAATTCTGGGCCAAACAAGCACCACCTTCGTCTTGCTGCTTCTGGCCATCCTCGTCGATTGTCGCGCCCGCCAGCCAGCCCAGCCAGCTGTATGAAGTTGCCGGCCGCAGCGGATGAGAGGGAATATCCTTGACAGCGGCGGCGGCAACGTCGTCGTTCTTGTCTGATTCGGCTGCCTGCGGGTTCGAACAACTCTCGCCTTCGTCGCTCTCCCGCGGCTGCGACATTTCGAACCGTGCTAAATCAGCTGGTCGAGTAGATCGCAAGGTAGCCGCCAGGATATTCTCCCGCGCAATCGAGGTCGAGGCCGTAGCCTTGGAAGGCCAGACGCCGTACCAGCTCGTCGACTTGCGCAACTAGGTAGTCGACGAATAACAACTTGACCGTCAGCGGATCATCTTTCTCACCGACCGCTCTTTTTCCTCCTACCTGCTTCTCAGCCGCCTTGCCGGCAGACAGGGCGGCGATGCTCCGGTGCGACCGAAGAAGCAGAGGGGGTGGCCCAAGTGCTGACGAGACGTTCTGCGGTGTGGCTACTTCCCGCGACACAGCCGTCGTCGGGTTGGGCCGCTGTCTCTTGCGGGGGAGCATCGCGACCTTGGGATGTGCAAGGGGGCAGGGGGGCCCATCGAGTGCCGTGATGACCGTGACCGCGACCGTGACCGTGACCGTGACCGTGACCGTGATCGTCGAGGATGCGGCGACGGAGGTTGCGCGTGATGGGGAGAGAAGCAGAAGATAAGGTCATCAACTTTTATTACAGCGTCTTGCGCCCTGTAAAGAAAGTAAACACAGCGCTGGCAGTTGGAATGTAAACAGTGGAAACCCCCACATTATGCACATGCGCTGGAGCCTGGACCCTGGTCGGAACATATTTTTTCCTCCTCCCCCCCCCCCCCCGCAGTCGTCTATCTTATCGCTGTGACCTAGAGAAGAAAAAAAATATCAAAACGACTCTCTCGACGGTCGAAATCCCTCTCGACCTTGTCATCCCGGAAACTCCTTTTGTCATGAGTAACCTCAAGCGAAAGACCGCACCGGGCGGGCCGCCACCGACTTCTTCGACAAAAAAGGCCAAGAATAATACGTCGGACCATGAAGCCCGTCCCAAAGCACCTGTCGTGTCGCTTCTCCGCAACGAGGAACCCATGTTTCCTCGCGGAGGCGGCAGCGTTCTCACGCCTTTGGAAAAGAAGAAGATTCACCTCGAGGCAAAGGCTGATGCTCTGCACGATGAGGAATTCAACACCGCTGCCGACGGGGACTCTAACAAGAAGAGGAGGCGCAGCTTGCCTCATCTCGATAAGACCAAGGCCGTCGGCTCTAAAGTTGCTGAAGAACCCGGCGTCAAGGTGGAAAGCCTCAACTTCAAGGTGATAAATAATACGCTCGGTCAGAGATAGCTTCGTCGGCTGACTGGTCTACAGAAACTGGTCAAGGGTTCTCTCGTCCTCGCTCAAGTATCGCGCATCGACTCCCTCAACCTCCAACTCTCCCTGCCGTACAACCTATCGGGAACCGTCTCCATCGTCGCCGTCTCAGACCAATTGACTTCCAGACTGGACAAGGCCGCCCGCGAAAACGACTCGTCTGACGACGAATCCGCCGACGACATCAAGCTCAAGTCCATCTTTGCCCCGGGCCAGTATCTGAGAGCCTACGTCGTCTCTACCGCCCAAGAGTCCCTGTCGGGCAAGCCGCGGCGCAAGATAGAGCTGTCGTTGCGCCCAGCCGAGGCCAATTCCGGCATGAACGGCGATGACGTCGTGCCGTGCAGCACCGTCATGGCCTCCGTTGTCAGCGTCGAGGACCGCGGCTGTGTCATGGACCTGGGCATACCCGGATTGCGCGCCTTTCTCCCGACCGACAAGATTGACTCCTCCATCAATCACCAACGATTGCAGCCTGGCGCCGTCTTCCTCTGCCGCGTCTCGGCCAAGGTTTCCGACGGCACTGTCGCCCAGCTGTCTCTTCTCCAAGGAGAGCTGGCCCGCGTCGGCCGCGTACCCTCTGAGGCGACAACCATCAACACATATCTTCCAGGTACGCCGGCCACCGTCATCGTCTCCTCCGTCGACAGGCGAGGCATCGTCGGCAAGGTCATGGGCCACCTCGACGTCACGGCAGACGTCATTCACTCTGGCGCCGGACCCGACGGCGTCGACTTGGAATCGAAGTACAAGGTCGGAGCCAAGGTAAAGGCTCGCGTCATCTGCAACTTTCCCCATGCCAAAGACCCCAAACTCGGCATATCCCTTCTTCCCCACGTCACCGGCTTGACCTTGAAGCGCCCCGTCTCAGAGGATGCCGCCGACAAACTACCGACCGACGTCCTGCCCGTCTCCTCGCTGGCCGAAAAGTGTGTCGTGCGGCACGTCGAAGCCGAGATTGGTCTTTTCGTCGATACCGGCCTCCCCGATCTTCCCGGCTTCGTACACATCTCGCGCGTCAAGGACGGCAAGGTCGACGCTCTTTACGAGGGTAGCGGCCCCTACCAGCTCCAGTCCGTTCACAAGGGCCGTGTCGTCGGTTACAGCGAGCTCGACGGCCTCTTTCACCTCTCCTTTCAAAAGAGCATCCTCGAACAGCCCTACATCCGTGTCGAGGACGTGCCCATCGGCGCCGTCGTCACCGGTGACATTGACAAGGTCCTCGTCAACGAGCATGGCGTGAGCGGACTGATGGTCAAGATCGCCGACGGCGTTTCGGGCTTCGTGGCCGAGCGCCATTTTGCCGACGTTCGGCTGCAGCATCCCGAGAAGAAGTTCCGCGAGGGTGTCAAGGTCAAGGCCCGCGTCCTGTCGGTGAATCCGTCGACGAGGCGGATGCGGCTCACGCTGAAGAAGACCTTGGTCAATTCCGAAGCCCCAGTCGCCACGTCGCTGGACCAGGTCAGCGTCGGCATGCACATGCCCGGCATCATCGTCAAGCTACAGCACAACGGCGCTCAGATGCAGTTCTACGGCTCGGTCAGGGGTTTCCTCCCCGTCTCGGAAATGAGCGAGGCCTATATCCGCGATCCTGCCGACCACTTTAGCGTCGGCCAAGTCGTCGGCGTTCACGTCGTCAACGTCGATGCGGAGCAGAACAAGCTGATTGTGTCCTGCAAAGACCCGTCCGCCTTCGGCCTGGACAAGCAGAACGCGATCAAGAGCCTGGCTCTGGGTGAGCTTGTGTCGGCCAAGGTGACGGAGAAGACTGAGGACCTGGTCCTCGTCGAGCTCGAGGGTAGCCAGCTCAAGGCCATTTTGCCGGTGGGACATCTGTCGGACAAGTCTCCGACCAAGAATAGCTCTTCCTTCAAGCGTATTTCCGCAGGCCAGACGCTGTCCGGCTTGATGGTTGTCGACAAGCATGAGCAGAGACGGGCCATTATCCTCACGCAGAAGCCGAGCCTCGTGCGGGCCTTCAAGGACAATAAACTGCCGTCGAACTTCGAAGACGTCAGTATCGGCGACAGGCTGCACGGCTTCGTGAGGGACATTACGCCAACTGCCGTCTATATTCAATTTTGCGGCGGTCTGTACGCGCTGCTGCCCAAGTCTCGGCTGTCGAAGGAGGCCCAGTCACAGCCCAGCTTCGGTCTGCACAAGCACGAATCTATTGAAGTCAAGGTGCTGTCCCTCTTGCCGGAACTACGACGCATCTTGGTGGCTCCGGCTTTAGCCGCCGACGAAGCGGCTCTCGAGCAGCAAAAGAACAAGTCTGGCGCTCCGGACGACGGTCTCACATACGGAAGCAAGGCGACGGTCAGGATTACGTCCATCAAGCGGACGCAGCTCAACGTGCAGCTCGTCGGTAGGGAGACGCAGGGACGGATCGACGTCTCCCAGGTCTTTGACGGCTGGGACGACATCGTGGACCCCAAGAAGCCCCTGGGCAAATTCCACCGCAACCAGGAACTTGCCGTCAAAATCATAGGCGTCCACAACTCCAAGGACTTCCGCTTCCTGCCCTTGTCGCACCGCTCGACGCACTCGGTCCTGGAGCTGACGGCCAAGACGGGCGACGTGGAGGGGGCGGCGACGCCGACGCTTCTGACTCTGGAGTCGCTCAAGGTGGGAGAGTCCCACGTCGCGTTTGTCAACAACGCGACGCCCAATTTCCTGTGGGTTAACCTCTCGCCGAGTCTGCGCGGTCGCATCTCTGCCAAGGAGGCCTCGTACGACCTGGCGCAGGTCAGTGATCTGGAGTCAAACTTTCCCGTCGGGTCCGCGTTGAAGGTGACGGTCAAGTCGGTCGATGTCGCGAGCAAGCATCTGGACCTGTCGGCTCGATCGCAGGGCTCATCCGGCGCGGTGACGTGGGACGGCCTGGAGACCAACATGGTGATGCCGGCCCAGGTGTGTCAGGTCAGCGAGCGACAGGTGTTGGTCAAGCTCAGCGACAGCGTGAGCGGGCCGGTTGAGCTGCCCGACTTGGCCGACGACTACGGCGAGGCCAACGCTTTCAGCCACAGGAGAGGCGACATGGTCCGCGTGTCGATCGTCGAGGTCAAGGCCGGTAGCCAGGTGCTGCGTCTGTCAATGCGGCCGTCTCGCATCCTGAGCTCGACCATGGCCGTCGTCGACAAGGAAATCAGCCATGTCTCTCAGCTGGCGGCCGGCGACCTCGTCCGGGGCTTCATCACGAACATGTCGGACAAGGGCGTCTTCGTCCACCTCGGAGGACAAGTGACGGCCATAGTCATGATCCGCAACCTGTCAGACGACTTCCTCAAGGAGTGGAGGGACCATTTCCGGCTCGATCAACTGGTAAAAGGGCGCGTCGTCTCCGTCGACGCCGCGGAGGGGCACGTCGAACTAAGCCTCAGGGCCTCGGCGGTGGATGAGAATTACACCCCGCCCCTGACGTGGAAGGACATTCGGAGCGGTCAGGTGGTGACGGGCAAGGTGCGCAAGGTGGAGGATTACGGGGCCTTTGTCGTCATCGACAACTCGGTCAACGTGAGCGGCCTATGTCATCGCAGTCAGATGGCCGACAAGCCGGTCAGGGACGCGACCAAGCTGTACAAGGAGGGCGATGTGGTCAAGGCCAAAGTGCTCGACGTGGACTCGCAGAAGCAGAGGATCAGCTTTGGTCTTAATCCGTCGCTGTTTGAGGATGAAGACAGCGACATGGTGGATGCGTCGGACTCTGACGCGGATGTCGGAGGTGCTGCCGCCGAGGACATGGATGATGTCGTCTTCAAGCTGCAAAAGAGTGATGACGAAGCGGCCGAGGACGAGGCGGAGGAAGAGGAAGAGGCGAATGACGGCGAGGGGGAGATGACGAACGAGATGGGCGGTCTCGGGGCCGGCAAGAAAATGTCCTGGGCCGCCGACCCGTTCCACTCCGACTCCGAATCCGATGAGGAGGCCGGCCCGAAGGAGAACAAACGGCCAGGGCAGCGAAAGAAGAAGGAGAAGGCGTCGGTGGAGGTTGACCGGACGGGCGAGCTGGACGCGCACGGCCCGCAGACGGCGAGCGACTACGAGCGGTTACTCCTCGGCCAGGCCGACTCGTCGGCGCTGTGGATCGCGTACATGGCTTTCCAGATGCAGGTGAGCGAGCTGCCCAAAGCGCGCGAGGTGGCGGAGCGGGCGATCAAGACGATCAACGCGCGAGAGGAGAGGGAGAAGCTCAACGTCTGGGTGGCGTATCTCAACCTGGAGGTGGCGTACGGGTCGAAGAAGTCGGTGGATGAAGTGTTTGGAAGGGCCTGCGAGTACTGCGATGGACTGGAGATGCACGAGAGGCTGGCCAGCATTTACATTCAGTCGGAGAAGTTGAAGGTGAGGTTCTACAGACAGCCCTCTGTCGTTTTTTTTTTGGGGGGGGGGGAAGGAAGCTGACGAGAATTTGGCAGGAGGCGGACGAGCTTCTGGAGACAATGGTCAAGAAATACGGCGCACAGTCGGCCAAGGTATGGACCAACTACGCGCACTTCCTCCACGTCACGCTGGGGCAGCCGACCAGGGCGCGGGCACTCCTCCCCCGGGCGACGCAGCAGCTGGACAAGCGTCATTACCTGCAGACGATCAGCCGGTTCGCGGCGCTCGAGTTCCGGTCGCCGAAGGGCGAGGCGGAGCGGGGGAGGACCATGTTTGAGGGTCTGCTGGCGACGTGGCCGAAAAAGGGGGATCTATGGAGCCAGCTGGTGGATCTGGAGATGAGCGTGGTGGCCAAGGCCTCGGCGGCGAAGGGGGAGAAGAAGGCGGCTGAGGCGGCGGTGCGGGAGGTGTTTGAGAGGAGGGTGAGGGTCGGGGGGCTCAAGCCGCTGCAGGCGGAACGCTGGTTCCGAAGGTGGACTGCTTGGGAGGAGGAGGCGGTGGACGGTGGTGAGAGGGCGAAGGAGGGGGTTATGGCGAAGGCGAGGGAGTGGACTGTGGCGTATAAGGCGAGGAGGGAGGGGGGAGGGGAGGAGGAGTAGGAGAGGGAGAGGGAGAGGGAGAGGGAGTGTTTTACCAAGAAGCATCAGCCTTGTTTGTCTGCCTTGCGTATGTATGTACGTTGGTAAGGTGAGTTTCTGTGTTGGCGTGGTTGATGGGAGATTTTGGTTTAGAGCCTTTGTTTCCATATGTAGGTAGAGAAGAGTGTGAGTAGAGGCGATCTCGGGCCGTCGATCTTGACTTGGACGAGGCAGATTTATGTACATATGTATGTATGTATGTACATACGTGCGGGTGGGTAGGGGGGAGGGAGGGAGGATCATTGGCATGACTCGTGACAACTTGAAGACTGACTTGACCGGGGGGGGCTTCGGATGGAGGTTGAGATGGGATATGTATGTACATATTGATTGGTGCAACTTTTGTTTGTCTATTGAGAGTTGTCGAGTATGTATGTACATATGTATGTATGACTGTATGTAGGTAGGTAGGTAGGTAGGTAGGTAGGGAGTTGAGACTGAGAGAGAGAAAAGTCATGCGAATAGGGGGGGTGTGTGGATGGTTGACGACGTTGTTTCAAGTCATGGCACATAGCCTGCCTACCTAGGCTGAATAAAATAAGAAGGCGAGGCATAACTGTTATGTATGTAAGGCTTTTTTTTTTCTTTCGGGGTACTAGGGAGAGAGAGGGGAGAGAGAGAGGCGAGGCTGACTTTTATATATGTATATATGTGTGTGTGTGTGTGTGTGTGTGTATATATATATGATGGGGGAGATGTTTTCATACATGTTGGTTGGTCTTGGAATCACTTCAACTTCATCCTTCATCCTACTGCTGAGCTTTCATCTCATCTCATCTCATCTGTGAAATGGTTCGGCTCGCGGTTGCGGCTGTTCTGGCTTGTGAGTTGTTTGTTTACCTCGACATGAAAGATGGGATATTTTTATGATAACAATGTTTGTTAGGTGCCATGACGACCTTGGCGATTCCAAGTAAAAGCTCTCGCTCGGCTTTGTCTTCTTCTTCTTCTTCTTCTTCCTCTTCTTCCTCTTCTCCTTCTTCCTCCTCTTCTCCTTCGCGCTACAGTCGAAAGATGGAGACGGACACAGGGATAGAGAAGAACGATCTCGGAGACGGAACATCATCAGATGAGGACGATCCGAGCTCTTCACCCGAAGATGACTTCTCCCCCACAACATCTAGCGATGATGATACCTTGGGAGCCGCCAAGCCGACGTCGACACAACCTACAGGCAGCTCCCCCACCGGAGGCGGAGGAGGAGGAGGAGGAGGAGGAGGAGGAGGAGGCCCCTTCACCATCTGCAGCATGACCGTCTCGGAGAGCGAGATGAAGGGCGCGATGGAGGTGGCCAAGGAGCGGATTAAGCAACTGGCGGAGGAAGGGAAGAAGCCTGGTATGAAGGCTTTGTGTTCTGCGTTTGAGGCGCAGGCGAAGGCGGTGCTGAAGATGGGTGACGGTGGCGGTGGAGGTGGAGGAGCATCATCGCCTACGACCACCTCTTCGGGCAGTTTTCCTACGAGCACGACTTCGTTTGGTGGCAAGGGAGGAGGAGGAGGAGGAGGGTCGACGACTGGTGGTGGTGATGATGAGGAAGACTTTGGAGGAGGAGGAGGAGGTTTAGATGCTGCTTCTTCGACGCCGGATGAAAACGACCTCCCATCGTCTGATGAGACCCAGAGCTCGGCCGTGCAGTCCGGATACGGCGAGTCGAGCGACAGCAAGGAAAAGTACAAGCAGGCTTCACCTCGTGCATCTCCTTCGGAATACTCGTCGGAGAAGAAGAAGAAGAAGAAGTCGTATGACAAGAGGCATCTTCATGGGAGGACGGCTTCCAGTGTGTTTCGTCGAGGGAGTCGTGAGGGAAGGTATTACAGGACGCTTATGAGATGGTGAGATGATGACGGTATGGACTTGTGTGTGTGTGTGTGTGTGTGTGTGTAATATTATATTATATCTCTTTTGATTCTGTGTTTTTGTACATACATACCTTGGTACCAGGCTTGGGGAGCGAGAGTAGGGAGTTACTGTCAAACAGACAGTCAATGAAGTCGAAGTCATCGTGTCTCTCCTAAGGAGAGATTTGGAAGAGGATGGTCGTGTCTGTCTCTCCCGTTGATTGTATGTAGTTAGTAGTAACAAGTCAGAACACAGTGAGTCTAGGGTAGCCCGCGAGAATTGTCAGCCTCGCATCCGCAGCCTCGCCTCTCAGCCTAACCCCGCCCTTCTACTCTTCTCTCCTCTCCTCTACCCCCGTAGGATCCTAGGCTCGGATTGACCTGACCTATAAGCACGTCAGCGAGTAGGGCACACACAAAACACCCCCTCTCTTCTCGACGAAGCAGTTGCAAGTGCAATATGGGCACGTGTGCGGTGGGTTGTGTTGCGGTCGGCGGTCAGCCCCAAAGAGGAGCAAGCAAGCAAAGCAGCGCTGTATTCTATCCGGAGGAAAGATGGGATGAGAGCGACAGAAAGCCATGGGCTGTCGAGTCTGTCGAGCTAGAAAGGTATTGATTGATATTGATTGATACGTTCTTTCTTCTGGGCCACAACTGACTGGCTGGCTGGCTGATTTGCCCCCTTGGTCAGGTCAAATGTGACGGCCGTCCCAACGGCTGCCGCAACTGCCAACGCCTCCAGCTCGACTGCGATGAAGGCGGCGGCGGCGGCGGCGGCGGATCCAACTCGGCTCCGGTGCCCAAGATGCGCACCTATCGATCGTGCCAGAGCTGTCGTCTCAGCAAGACCAAGTGTAGCGGGAGTCGTCCCCGGTGCGGTCGCTGCGTGGCAAAGGCCATCGAGTGTCTTTACGATGGGGATTCGGTTCCGCGATGGACGACCAGTCTACGCAGGACCGTTGTTGACTTGAAGGATGCCGTTACCGTTGAGGAGGAGGGAGAGGGAGAGGAGGCTGGGCCGTTGTCGTGGTTTGTTTTATTTTCCCACTTGACACTTTCAATCTTGACCCTAACACACAAAGGCTGCTGTCGTCTGAGCTCCCGACGGGCCCCAAGCTACGTCGTCTCGTCGAGCAGTACTTTGCCAACGTCCATCCCTTGCGCTGCTTTGCTTTCGTTCACAAGCCCTCGTTTATGCATCAGCTCGACAAGGGGGGTGTCGGATCGGAGGACGAGTCTTGTTCCTCCTCTGCTCTGCTGCACATCATGTGCGCGCACGGGGCGAGGTTTCTCCTTGTCGGCCACTGCCTCGACGGCGACGTGGCCACTCCTCCGCCTCCGACCTTGGTGTCTTCGGCCGGGTCTCAGTGGGCCAGGCGGGCCGAGTCCCTCGTGCTGGCGGACCTGGGGACGATTTCCATCCAGCGGCTGATGGTGGCCATCCTGCTCCACGACTTCCATCTCCGGGCGGGCGAGTACGGCCAGGCGCTGATGCTCAGCGGGCTGGCGGTGCGGATGGCGCACGCGCTCAAGATGGACGGCGAGTACGACGCGGACGTGCTCTGTTCGTCGGAGCCGGGCCCGGGGGCTCCGTCGGTGGCGTCGCGCGAGAGTCGCCGTCGGCTGATGTGGGCCTGCTACGTGCTCGACGCCGGCAGCGGCGCCGACCTCCTCCGCGAGA
>LKCN02000011.1:551601-579992 GCA_001633055.2 Ophiocordyceps polyrhachis-furcata BCC 54312
CGGAAGGAATCAAACGATTTCCTTCCCCCCTTTTCACTCACTGCTACACTGCACAACCCCCCTTTTCCGATCCCGAATTCTCGCCTCTCTCTCTCTCTCTCTCTCTCTCTCTCTGTCTCTCTGTCTCTCTCGGTAAGAACAAGCCTCAACTCTCTTAGAGACGCCAAGCGCTTCTACCAAGTCTTGGGGGATCTGCTAGCTATTAACAACACACAGTCACACACATACCATCTATACATACATACATACATACATATACGTATGTACATGACCTTTTCGTCTCTGTTGCCTCATTCTTTTTTATCCCTCATGCCATGTCTTTCGTCGCTACCATCCTGTGCATGTATGTATGTATGTGTCTTCTGTCCATGCCCCTTGTTCTTGATAAATCCCCATCCTTGCTGCCCCTGAATGTAATCCTCTCTCACACACACACACACACACGCTCACAGCCTCGTTCCCCTTCACTCGAAATTGTCGCTCCCATCCACCCACAGATCCTCCATCTCGGCAAAGCTCTGAAAGTGCACCGGCCGGTGCTGCTCGCTGTAAAACGGCACCGGCGTGTCCAGCTTGACGTGCACCGCCTTCTTCTCCATCCCTGCAAACGCGCTCCCCATGAAGCTGTAGTTCCACCTGCCGTCGTCCGGCACCAGGAAAAAGCCCCTGAACCGCGGACTGAGAAGCAGTTTGCGCTTCTCCCCCATCGTCGTCGTGAACCCTTGCGGCTGGTCGCTCTGCAAGTCCGTGTTCTCGGCGCCCCATTTGTACCCCTGAGGCGTGAGGCCCCACGCCGAGAGCGAGACGCTGCCCGGCGTAAACGACACCGAGACCGTCACCGTGTTCGTCTTGTCCATCTCCTCATGCTTGTCCAGCAGCCGCGCGTGCTCCGTCACGTCCGAAGCCGACATATAAGGCAGCTCGTTGCCCGACACCGTGTGAATCACCCCCAGCGGCTCCAGGTCTTGCAGCAGCTCGTTGTGCGGAAGCGCCTGCGGCAGCTGCACGTTGCGCAGCCCGCCAATCTGCGGAACCATGACGATGCACCGAATCTCCATCACCTGGTCGTTGTCCGGCGGCGGGGACCCGTACAGGTAGCCTGCCACCTGCACCCGCAGGTCCGCGATCGTGATGAAGCGCTTGATCATGTTGTTCGGCATCACGTACGTCGTGTCGTCCAGGCTGTTGTCCACCGACGAGATGTAAATGTTCTTCGTCCTGGCCTTCAAGTTGGACGTCGCTATCGCCCTCGTCCGCCACTCCGTCTTGGACGCAAACGTCTGCTGCTCAAAGTTCGACGTCGTCACCACCACAATGTCCTCGCCGTGCACGTTCTGCGTCTTCGTCGTCACCGCCGTCAGCTGCTGCTGCTCCTGCTGCTGCTTCTCGATCTCGGCCGCTTGCTGCCTCTGCATCGACGGTGCCGAGATCTCCATGCCCAGAATAATGTCCCGAACCTCGCTGCTCGTCAGGCTCGACACGTTGACATTGTTCTTCTTTCCGTAGTCGTTGAGGATCAGGTCCCGAAGCTGCGTCTCCACCTTGATCCAGTCTTCGTCCTTGAGTGACGGCCAGATGTGGTGATCCAGCGTGATGACCGTCTTGTCCGGTCGCAAAATCATCTTCGTCTTGTCCGGATTGACGTGAAGGGCACGCAGGATGAGAATCAGACGGGAAAAGGCCGTGTAGGACGAGATACTCTTCAGCCACTCGTCGTAGAGGTTGAACAAGACCATCTGCGGTTCCGTCGCCCGCAGGATCATGTCGCCCAGCTTCTCCACCTTCATCGCCGCCTGGAAAGGGAGCTGCAGTTCCGACGCCCGGATCGAAATGTTGGGAAAGTCGACCAGTTGAACCTCAAGAGGGTCCAGGAGGCCCTTTCGCGTCACGATGAGCTGCTTCGGCTGCTCCTCTTTGGGCAGAGACCGGATCAGCGCTGCCACCTCTTCCGCCGTCTTCCACTTGGCAAGCTGTCCGAGACGCTTCTGTCCCGCCCAGACGCTCGTGTGGATGATCTTCAGGAAGAGCTGTCCAGTCCGCGGGTTGAAGATGAAGATGGCACCGTTGATCGGCTTGGTCGTCAAGTTGCCCTCGAACGTCTTGTGAATGGTGACGCGGTAGACGTTGGTGTCGTCGATGAATAGCTGGATCTGGTTGCTGAATAGCTCCGAATAGTTTTGCGAGTTGAGGAACTCCTGGTTGCTTTCCGACGCATACAACTGCAGCCCCTTGCGGATGCGCTCGCGCAGCACGTACAGCGCCGGGTTCGCCTTCATGATCTTCGCCATCGCTTGCTGGACGAGCACCTTGAGTCCGGGAAAGTACATGCCAAACGCCGCATAGAGGTTGTACGCGAGATCGATGCCGATCATGAGCCCGGTGGCAGAAGGGTAGATGCTCGCGCTGTCTGTCGTGTAGTCCAGATACTTGGCCCGCGTGTATCGCTCAATGTCGTGCGAGTCGTAGTCCCCGTACCGCAGCTGCACGTCGATCCAGAACTTGTTCGTCGTCGTCGGCTCGATCACGTCTTTCGTATCGTGAAGCTGCGACGGCCGCGTTACGTTCCACTTGTGGCTGGCGAAGAGGAGGATGTCGGCGCATGAACTGTTCATCTTGTACGACTTGCGAGGATGAATCGTCTCCTTCTGGACCGTCTCGATCCCGAGTGACTCCAGTTCCTGGTCGAAGACTTGACAAAGGTCCATCACCACCGACTCGTGGATCTTCTGCCACAAATGCGCTCGGAATATTTGGATGAGCGAGATCTTGAGCGTCGGAATCTTGCCGTGCAGGAAGATTCCTGTGAGGTCGAGCTGCACCTGGAACCCGACATAGACGTTGGCTCGGTTGATGGTCGGCGACCACCACAGCGTGAATCGACGGTTGGGGATCTGGTTCAGACCGGACCTCTGAGCGTTGGTGAGCTTTTTGAACTTCATCGATTCCTCGAAACCTGACGCCTTTTCCCAGAAGAGACCCTCCCAAGACGGGAACCCCGTGGCCTTGAACAGAGTGTGCTCCAGAATCGTCTCCACGCCGCCCAGGGCCTGGATGACGTCTGTCCGGTACGCATTGAGGTTCCAGAGCTTGCCGTCGTGTCGCTGACTCGTCCACCAAAACGGGTTGCTCTTCATGAGCTGGTACACTTTGAATTCAGAACGAGCCCGGTAGCCCTTGTCGAAGCTTAGCGTGCTTCGGTCCTTCTGGAAGAGCGTGTTGATCCTCGGCAGGCCCCGATCCCAGCTGTCCTCGAGGTCTTCCAGAGTCAGCCGACGATTCTGCTGGTTCGCCTCCTGTCGCTTCTGGGAATACTCGGTCCAGACACGCTGCGAGTCGATGAACTCGGCCTCCCAAGGAATGATGTACCGGAAGATGTTCGGGATCAGCGTCTCCTCCTCGTGCGACATGCCGGCCCGGTAATGTGTCACGCCAGTGTCCGTCTGCTTATACCAGCGCTTGTCGCTGGCCGGTATCAGGATGTGGGAGCCGGAGATCATGCCGAGGCCACCTAGCTCCTTGGGCGTGTAAAACACGGCCGGGGGGAAGCGCGATGGCATCTTGGAGTTGAGTCCAATCTTGACTCGGGTCTGAATCTTCGTCTCGCACTTGACAATCGTGTCCAACAGATTAATGGTCGACACGGCAGCCTCACGATAGTATGTAAACAAAGCGATAAGGGCTGTGTTCCATTTGTTGGCGATCTTGGTAAACGTGGTCGAGCCAGACGACATGAGAATCTGCCGGATGCGGTTGTTGAACTTTTGGATGTCTTGCTCGGTAACCTGAAGAAACGCGTACGCGGTCCTCTCCTTCGTCGTGTTGTCAACCAGCGACCACACGCTGTCCTTAATGGGGAAGTCCTCGTTCTTGTTCCTGATCTTCGGCAGAATCCTGACCTCGAATCCACACATTGAGAACAGAAGGTTGGGGTTGTCGCGGCTGTACACGCTGGCGAAGCTGTCATCCCAGTCGATGGTGGTCACGGACCGGGGCAGTCGATTCTTCAGATCCCAGAAGACAGCTCGGCCAAGATTCACGTCATGCCGCATCAAGCGCATGCGAGAGTCGCGCGGCCAGCATTTCTTGCTCTTGTACCCGATGACGTTTTCGAAGTTGGGATCAGGCTGCTCCGTGAGGAACCGCTGGATGAGATCTCGCGATTCCTCGGCCGTGAACCGCAGGAACACCCAGATCTTGTCGATGTAGCGGGAGTAGAGACGGATAGGGTGCCTAACCTCCGTATCCCTGTCTCTAAACTGCAAAAAGTCATTCGGGCTCTGGGGCGGGCCCGCGATCTCGCTTGCTCGCTGCGGACCCAGCAACAGGAGATCGAGAACCAGGCCGTAATATTGAAACACAAAGGCGGAAAATTGAAGGCCGCGTATCATGCCGTAACTATTGACATGGTTCATGTCCTTGTATGTGAGCTGGACGTTGTTCTTGGCCGTGATATAATCCGCCAGGTTGTGGTCCATGATGAGTCTCAGCAACGAGTTGAGGAGGGTCAGTTCCATCTTTTCGTAGACCTTGGAAAGCTCCGTCTCGATCATGACGTTGCATTCACCATCCTTGGTCTCCCACACCTGGCTGAGGTTATTGATGCCCTGTGCCCACTTGAAAACCAGTAACGGTGGGACCTCCGAGTCCGAGGGCTTGATCCAAGCGGGGAACAGGTGCCGCTGGTCAGCCTGGTACCAGAGGTACTGATCCAAGTAGGCGTCGCTGATCTTTTCAATGGGCTCGATGTCGTAGACAGGGTTGATGGTGCTGTAGTTGTCGTTCATGTCAATGTTGACCTCCTTGAACGCCCGCTGCGTCAGCAAAAATCGCTTGATCCTCTCGAGCGTGGTGCCCGGGCTGTCGTAGGCCTGCTCAATGAGGGCCAGCTCTTCTCTCTGGCTCTGGTTGAGGCGCCCCTTGACGGAGTAAGCTTCTCTCAGGCGCTCAAGAGCGAGAATCAGAATCTTGGTGTCGTGTTTGTACGACACACTGGGGAAGGGAATCGGCGAAAACTTGCGCGACTCCAACCAGTGGACCGTGGTGGTATAGATGGCCACAGCCTCCTCGGAGGATACATAAGGGCCGTCCTTCATATGATTGTGTTGTCGCTCCTGCTCGGCCTTGAGCCACAGCCGCGTCAGGCGCCCGACGTTCTTCTTGGCGACCGTCTTGTCTACCGTCGCCCCTCGCCGGATCCTCTCGCGATTGTAGTGAGCAACAGAAATCCACCAGTCGGCCTTGGACTTGACGTATCGCAAAATGATGTTCTCGATCGGTGCCGGCAGGCCGGGGACCTTCCACGGAATGTTGCTCTTCCAGCATCGCCAGGCCTCGGACAAGTGTTGGAGCACCGTGTTCACCTTGTTCTGCTTGATGCCCTCCGGCATCATGTCCATCAGGTCGGCCATGACCGACGCACGAAGCTCGAGGTCGAAATGCGACTCGACGCGCTGCTTGGTCACGGTCTTGGCTACGCCTTTGCTGTGGCGGCCCTCAAATTGACGCGACAGCAGGTTCCCGAGCCACCTCTCGAGTAGAGGGATGATGCCTCGCATAAAGAACAGCCACACCCGCCACGCGGGAGCCCAGAAGCCGCAACCCGGGCCCTTGCCGACCGGGCCGGAGTTGAATCGATAGTAGATGAGATGTTTCAAGTCCTTGCAGGTTCGAATCTGATGCATCAACTTATATTTGTATCGATACATGCCCGTAAGCTGGCCAACATGGTTGAAGGCATACAGGATGCCGTCGGCCAGCTGGAAGGCGTCGATGTTTCCAAGCCGATACTGGACTTGGGCGTCAACGATGAGCTTCGTCAACCGCAAAATTTCTCTCATAAGATGGAACGCGTTGCCGAATCTGGACTTCTTCCGTTCCTTGGTCGTCAGGGTCTTGACGGGTTTCAGGTTGAAGTTGTAGTCGAGATGAAGATATGTGAGATTCTTGCGATGGATCAGGAGGTTCAGCATGTTGAAGCCCTGGCGGCAGACTTGCAGGCCTGCCTCAACCCAGTCAATGGTAGTCTGTTGGAAGAATTTGGTCTGCTTCAGCGACCTCAGCAGGTTCTGCCTGTTTTGCGCCTTGGGGCTCTTCCGGTGAAGGTCGTTGAGGACGAAGTTCTTGAGAAGCTTCTGGTACGAAACCCGAACCTTGACGGGAGGACGATCGGAAGGAGGGTGCTCGAGGTACCACTGCTTGACCAGCGGCACATCCTGGGCCCGAACCATTCGACCAGACCGCCTGTTGAACGGGTACGGCGCCCACCACAACTCGATGGCCGCCGACGTGTCGGCACTCGAGAGCTCTTCTTCGGCCAAGAAGGGTTCCATCTCAAAAGGCAATTCAAGCGCCTCTTCCTCAGGCTCTTCGTCATTCCGCGGCCCAAACAGCTGATCTTCATGGGACACGTCCACATTTTTGGGGGCGACGGTGCGCGAGGAGATGGGGTTGATCCGTCGGTCGAAGTGGAAAGGTGGAAGGTCGGGGTCGTCGGCACGGTTGAATACGACCTGCGGGTGCGAATGCCAGGACAGGTGAACACTGCGAGGAAGCGAGTTGTAGAGGTAGGGATAAGCAACCCGAAACTCGGTACGTATGGAGTTGCGGAATATGATGCGGTCTATCGCGTTGAACTCGCCAAAGTCCTCGTCGTTTGGATCGATGTCCTTGTACAAAGGCTCGAATCGCGGTCCTCCTGGGAGAGCGACGTTGAGGGCCTTTGCCGTCAAGAAACTCTTCAAATCGAAAAGATAGTAATAGTTCTTGTCGACAACGTCCGAGATGAGCGGGCGGCTGAGACGGAACAACGTCGCCATCTGCGGCAACGTCAAGTTCCAACTTTTGTAGCTCGGACCGTTGACGTGTGGCGTATCGATGAGCGGACGGTGGTCGTAGAACCATTCGTAGACGGCCTCGTCCTCGTCTTCGTTGAGCTCCATCTGGATGGGCTCGAGAGGCTCCACATCCTCGATATTTTCGGACCATGACAGAGGCGGTTCTTCATCGTCGAAGGGGGGGAAGCGCATGCGTTTGAACAATCTTCGATCGGACTTTTCCTTTCGCATGAATGTCCACATCATGGCCCACTGCGTGAAGAACACTGGCTCAATGACGCGAGGTATCTCGTTGACCAGCGTCAGGCAGCCGTTGACGTGGTACAGCACCTTGACCTCGCGCGCCGATTCCCACGGCATCGGCATGTTCTCCAGAAGTTTCATGACAGCATGCGGCATGAATTTCAGAGCGCCAAGATAGCTTCTCTTGTCGTTTGTGTACTTTTTCTGCGACACGTCGCCGATATCCTTGACGATTTTCCGCAGGTGCTCGGGGGGCATGTCGGCCTTTTGCGTCTGGACGAAACCGGCCTTGCGCTTCTCGCCGAATCTGTTGCGCTGGTGACGAAGCCATTCGACCTTTTTCTGTGCAAACTTGGCGATTTGAAGATCAGAGTGAGGCTGGTAACCAGGTCGAGGAGGGGCGGGCGTCGACGGGGGAGGTGGCATCGACGACGATGGAGGAGGTGGTGGCGGAGGAGGAGGCTGCATCGGCGGTGGAGGAGGCTCCCACCCTGGCGGCGGGGGAGGAGGAACGGAAGACATGATGATGATTTGGCGATTCTCCTGGTAGGGGATTCAAGACTGGTCGGCCTCGACACCCAGGCGCGTTGGGGAGGCGCTTGAGGCTTGCGTCTCCCCAGGCTGTTGAGACGAGGCGGCGCAGAGAATCTCGCGATGACGTATCAGATAATACCACTGCCTATGCCTCGCGATGGAGCGCGACGAGAACAAGGCGATGGAGGCTGAGCTTGATGCGATGCCGTGAAGGGTGAAACTTTAGGCGGGACGTTGGAAGGAAAGAAAAGGGTGAGGTAATCAATCACATTCACGTGACTCTATCACTTAGCTGTCAGCCTACCTATTTGAGTCACGATCATGACTGTCAGGACGACGGATGCATAGATATTCAAACAGCAATCACTAACTCAGTGTAGGTTAAGACTCTTCAGGTGAAGGGCTACGTACTTGAGCTCATTTACTAGTACTATTTCACTCTTGGAAGACCTGTCGATGCGCTGACGCAGTCGTTTGGAGGTGAGCATAATCCATCGTGAGGCTTACATAAGCAACATCTTCTCTCCCCCCATCCCCACCGAGAGCAAGCGAGACCTCAACTGTCCACCACCGCCAAGGAGGAGGCCACGACGGAATACATTCAAGATGGCACAGCTAAGTACGGCAACCTGAGAATACTGGAGACGCAATTCTAATTGCGATGCATCATAGGATACAAGCCGGATCCGGCTTTGTCAAAGCTTCAGGGTTCGTGACCAATGCTCTCATCCCCTCTGTCATCAGCCTCTAATGGCGAACAGCGATGCAAGCGAATCGACACAAGTATTTCCGTTGGAATCGAAGAACTGCCACAATCACTATCATGTACATGGTAGTCGTGCCGGCTATCTTCGGTTACGTTGGCTACAAGACTGACGTGGGTCATGGGACGGTCGTGTCAGATACAGATGCTGACAAGCTTCCAGGGCCTGGTTGACCTGCGCGCGAAACGGAAGGGTGATACTATATTTGAGCGATGAGGGCAAGACCAGTGATCGGGGGCCAAATTCAATTGCTTTTGGGCCGTGACAGAGCTGTATCCCTAGCTCGCGATTGCTGGGTAAAGTATGTATATACCTCAAGCCCACTCGCTGCCCAGGACGACGCCTCTCTCAGATCTGGGTATAATGCATCAGTCCTCCTGCCCAAAGCCAGCCACCTCAGCTTGATTCACCACCGACTTGCGCCTCTTCTCGGTGACATATCTGGCAGTGTTTCTCCACGCCTCCATTCTCCCTTGGGCACGCCTCCGCCAGTACCTCCAGGGCCTCCTTCTCTTCGTCCGGCTCGGATACCGCGGCCGCCCCCCAGACCGTTCTCCCGAATTCCATAGCTCCTGGCATTGGACGCTGGGGCTACTGATCCATCAGAGAGGGGCGGCAAGATGGCGCAAGACACAAAATCTCCGACCACGAATCGTGCGTGATTTAGAGTCCTACCAATATCGTGATCGTTTCTCGAAGTGCCGCCCGTAGCTCCCAACTCAGATGTCTCTGCTCCTGGTCCGCTGTGGCCGATTACAATACTGCCGAGGTCCTTGACCGCATAGCGAGGCAGCGCATCGCCGAACGGTGCCGTGCTGCGAAGGTCAGGGTAGACGAGCTGGAAGACCAGCCTAGTGCCGACGGCGGGGTGTGGAAGCGCGGAAGGCTTCAACGCCGCGAGCTCCATAGCGAGCTCGCTCAGTGTACAGCTGGGCCAAGTGTAGAGGGAGACGTGAGGCGGTAGAGGTTTGGATGAGAAGTCCTCAGGCCTGAAATCCGCATTTCGTCAGCTCAACAAGCCCGTCCGAGCTCGGTGCAACTTACCGAAAGAAGGCGCCCGACCTGTACATGAGATGCACAAGAAAGGGCGCGGGAGGACGGCGGTGACTGTCCCCAGATTGGGGAGACATTGGTCAAGAGTCGGTAGCCGAGGACTCTCAAGTCTCCCAGGAGATTTCGATCAGTCCATCGAGGACTTGATAAGCAGTAGCATGACTGTATGCTAGTATCGTTGAATGGTTGCTTTCCGAGAGCGGAGGCGGCCTCGGAATGTTTTCTCGATCGGGGAAAGGATGATCCGCCCCGGAGCTCAGGAAGGCCCACGTGCGAGACTCACGACATCATCCACTTTACATACATCTACAGCGTCACAAGAAAGAAGCAGAAAACAAAACACACTACACCCAAAAAGGGGTCATCAAAGCCATCATGGACTTTGCAGCGATGATGAGCAAGGAGCTCAAAAAGGTGAAGCCGAATGAATCCGACAAGAAGTACCTAAAGCGCAGCGACATGGAAGCCAAGCGCGCAGCCGCATACGAAGCCGAGCAAAAAGCGATCGAAGCCGAACGGGAAGCCAAAGCCGCAGCCAAACGCAAGCGCGAGGAAGAACAAGCCGCCGAAACAGCAGAACGCGAAGAGAAGCGTCGGAAGCTGGCCGAGGCCTCGAGGCTCCGTCGGCAGGAGCTCGAGCTGGAAGAGGAGCGGGCGCGGAGAAAGCGTCTCGGTCTGCCGGAGCTGAAAGACACGAACGGGAATGGCGATGAAGATGCGCAAAACGGGGAGGCGGACGCGGTGGGGGAAGAGAAGTTGGTCAAGGGCCTGCGGGCGTTGGGCCAGCCTGTTCGGCTGTTCGGCGAGTCGCAGGCGGCGAGGTTGCGACGCTATCGCAAGCATACGACTGTCATGACGGATGGGCCTATCCCCACGACGCTACAGCTCGTCGATGGCCCTCAGATGAAGGTCGACGGAGCCGTGCCCAAGGATGTCGAAGGCTGCAAGTGGCTGTTTCGGCAACTGGCCAGCTACTTTACCATGGTCCTCGTCGAATATGAGCGGGCTGTCGAGGGCGAGAAGAGAGATACGACGGCGAGTAAGACGGCCTACAGTGCCATGGTTCAGACGAGGGAAAACATGAAGCCGGTTTGTCTCGCATCCCTTTCACTCCCCCCCTCACTTCACCAATGTCCTTGTCAGCTTTACCTGCCGTCACTTATCAATCCGAAGCAGAGCCACCCACCCTCAACACCTTGCTTCTCCTACTGACGACGCATCACAGCTCTTCCGCAAATTCGAAACAGGCAATATCGACAACTCCCTCCTAGAACCCATCGTCGAAATCGTCAAGGCGCTACAAGAACGCCGCTACCTAGACGCCAACGACGGCTACCTACGTCTTAGCATCGGTAAGGCCGCCTGGCCCATCGGTGTCACCATGGTAGGCATTCACGAGCGAAGCGCTCGAGAGAAGCTCCACGGCGGCGAAAAGGGTCACGTCATGGGTGACGAGGTCACCCGCAAATTCCTCCAGAGCATCAAGCGATGCCTCACCTTTGCACAGGTCAGGTGGCCGCCGGATGATTTGCGGCAGTTGATGGGCTGAAGAGGAGGGATCGCGTCTTGCATTAGGGGGTTTTGAGCCATCGGGGAGATGTTGCGCCAAGCGCTGGCCTTTACGATGAAACGTAAAATATACAACAACCACACTTGTTATAAACCACGATCCTGGTGAGCAGGTACTACAGGAGCGGACGCGGCATGCACGCATGGCGCCATCGCTTCAAGGGGCCGGCGCGGATACGAACGAGCTTGTTTCGTTCTTAACGAGGTAGCTTTTAGATCTAGGGAGTTTCGTCTCATCCGCTCCACGGGATACTATTCACATCGTTTGTACGGTAGACGAGCTATCGAGAGGCAGCAGTTATGTACAGCCTCCACCTACGCGGTATTAACTAAGTATGTTGCGCAGCCACCCCCAACGCCTTGCCGTGATACCCGCGCTCCCGGACGCAGCCTAGTTCATCAAGAAACACCACCAATGACAACCTCCCCCTGAGATACCAGCCAGGGAGCGTCAGCCCACCTGTTCAGGGGGGGGGGGGGGATGTTAGGGGCTTCACCGTCTCTGCCGTGTCCGGCTGGCAATGAGTCGTCCCAGGGGACGACGGCGGAACGACCGCAATGGATCGCAGGATGATGCACGCATCTGATATCAGCCGCGGCTCAGTGTTCCGATCCGCCGGCTCGGGATGCCACTTTATCGTCCTTACCAAGGCTCTTCCACAGTGAGGCTGCTGGACCCATGCGCCGTCGCTTGCAGATTATCCATTCCGCTGAATTCTAGACCGGCGGCGACAATATTTATGCGTCGCAACCGTTCCGTAGCTTCGAACGTGTAACGTCGGCACACTTCGAGAACCTCCGTCTGCATCACGGCCCTGGGATCCGGACAGACGGCGACCAGAAGCTGTGGCGCTGTGAGTCTCACTCTCAGGCCATCATACGACGAGGGGTGGACTTACTTTTTCCTTAGCGTCGATCCGGGCTTTGAGCAGACCGTTGCGAACCATGTCAACCAGCTCGGATTCTATGGATTGGCCAGGCTGACCAAAGGCGGCATCCAAACTTTCGATGGTGACACAAGAAAATGGCATAAAGTATTGCATGATGCATTTGCTGCGGATCTTGGAGAAGAGGGCGGTTACCTGTGTGTGGAGGTAGATATCGAGCAGGTGATCGGAACGGGAAGACTGTAGTATCGATAGGCAGTTGGAGTAGCGGCCGTTGATGAAGAGGCTGATGGCCTTGCGAACGTTGGGCTCCAGCTCGAGAAAGGTGCGGAAAGCTTGATTGTGCAACACTCGATCCTGCAAATCCTGCCTTTCCATGGTGGCGAGGGCCGTGAGCCCGCCGTAGATGGCGATGTCGTTGGGGCTCGCAACATGGGCGTATGCGGCCGGCGGGATGAGTGAGTCGACCTGGAGGAAGCTGTTGGCGGCATCGGCGTACTGTTCGGTGCAGAGGTGAGCGATTCCCGCGACAACCCTGGCGTAGGCATGGATCGGTTTGTTGTCGTCGTCGCTGGTCTGCACGCTGGCCAGCTTGCCGACGGTGCTCAAGACGACGGTCCAGTCGCGGCGCTGCATGGCCACATCGGCGAGATGCCTGCCGCATTCGATGACGTTCTTGGTGGTACCAACATCTTGACGCATGCGCATGTAGGCGTCCCAGGCTTCTTCGAGCTTCCCGATGCTCTCCAGGTGCTTGCCCAAGTCCTCGTTGCCCATCTACGAAGCCGTCTGTCAGCGACGAAGAGAGGCGAGGAGATGGCACGAACCCTAATGCTTTCTTTGATGAGGTTATTCTTGTAGCCCTTGAGCTCGGTTTCGAGACGGGTCGTCTCAGCCTTGTTTACCGCCTCCGTCTTGACTATCCAGGCATCGTCTCCTCGGGCCTCGGGCTCGTCGGGCGCGGCGGCTCTGATGAAGTCCACGACCGCCTTGAACCGCGCAACATCGCGACCTTTTTTGGCCTCGGAATAGGCAGCCTTCAGGATATCGACGCAAAGCGGGGCGCATGCCTGACCGATGAAGATGAGGCGATCGAACCGAGTGCGGCCTGCAGAGAGGAGAGGGAACGAGCCGTCAGCGAAGACCGAACATGAAAAATGAGTAGGAGAAGGACTTGCCAACGTAGTTGTTAAGATAGAGGTCAATGTCGAGCTTAGGCTGAGCTGGAGAGAAAGAAAACTTAGCCGTCTGGAGAGGGCTGAGGCCAGCAGAGGGCACACCTGTGACGAGGGGGATGGTGTCGTCGCGAGCTCTGGCCTGGGCGAGGAATGCCAAGACCGAGTCGGAGGCAGACATCAGAAGCCTGATTCGAGCCCAAGGCTCAGCTTAGGAATGAATGTTTGTGTGTGTGTCGATGGCGATGATGGCGATGATGCTGATGATGACGACGATGAAGTTGACTGATGGTACATGTTCGGAAAGTCTGGTGGTGGTGGGTGAGTGAGTGGGCGGGCGTGGCCTGCAGGCTGTGGGCGGCGGGATAGGAGGGGTGTACCACTAAGATACAGCAAGTAGAACGGGGATACAATATACATACATACAGACCGCAGCCGCCAGGAGCAGGGAGGGATGGGATGGAGGTACTTGGCAGCTGATGACTCAAGGTTGCGGCACGGCAGGCTGTAGCGGGTCAGGTACTTGGCGTGAAGCTTCTCAAAGGTACTCGATTTTAAACCACGCCCCTCGCAGGCCCCGTTGATATACAATGTACCACGCATGTATTTATGTACATCATACCTACAATGTGTCGAGAAGCCGGGGGGAGGGGGGTGAGGGGCTGCGTGTGTTCGGGGGGAGAGGGAGGGGGAAGAATTACAGGGGGAAACATGGGGAAAAGGGGGGGAGAATAAGCATTGGCTTTGAAGCGATACACAGATCCTGGGTAGAGATAGAGATAGAGATATACATACCTAGAGAGAACGAGAAACAGAGAGAGGGACAGAAAAGCAGAAGGACAGACGGGTACATACATACATACATACATACATACATACATACACAGACGAAGCGCGAAGCCTTTCCCCCTTAACCTTGAGCCGTTGGATTTCTTTGGCCGGTGGGACCCTTCAGCTTTGAGTTGAGACATAAAAACAGGTTTGGGAGAAACAGAGGGAAAATACCTCGATGGGGTGCCGAGGAAAAGTCACCAAGGCTAAGTCGACGTCGTCTTGTGCCGCTCACCAAACGTGCTCGCTCTGAAGCTTGAATCAGTTTCCCCTTCACCCTTCTGGTTGCGTTCGATGCGGTACGTAAGCGAGATAGCAGCACTGTAGGAATGTATGGCAAACAATGACACAAGCGGGAAGTAAAAAACCTTTTGTCTTTCTCGTTCTACCTACCTACCCGTAGGTCCTAGGCTTCGTGTCCTCGCCTACAGATTGCCCCCCCCCCCCTCCTCTCTCTCTCTTGAGAACAGTAGCGAGCTGTCCCCAATGGCCCATTAGAGCACTACCTCCTGCCCACCGGATGATGATGATGATGATGATGAACTATCTGGAGCCTTGAGTAGAACCTAGTACGAATACCTGCCTATCAACCTAGGTACCTATCCGTTTTCGCACATACCTGAGTAGGTAGGTAGGTAGGTAGGTAGGTATACCGTATATGTGTGTGTGTATGTATGTATGTATGTATGTGCACACAACAGGTGATCCCACGAGGGGATCCCCCGGCTTACACGTGTTGAGGGGGGGCCTCTTTACCGCCAAGTAGGTACACCGTACAGTACAGCAGTACAGGTACCTCTCTCGCTCTTTCCTCTGCTCACTCTCATCCTCTCTCCTCCTCCTCCTCCTCTCTACTACCTGTACATATCTCTATCACTTCTCCTCCTTTTCCTTCCCCTTTATGCCACACAATTCTCGCGCTCGCCCTGGTCATCTTCCCCCCCCCATCGCCTCTGCCCGGCTCCGTCTCATGAGCGCCATCGCGGCAATTGAGACATGCCCTCTTTGCCTGCCCAGCCCGGGTCCTGCAGTCCACCACGCCGCTCGCCTCGGCGCTTGACCAACGACCCGCTGCTCGGCGCTGGCCGTGCGTGACGCTCCGAGGGTCGAAAGGCCTCCGACTGTTGCCTTGGTTCGTGTAAGCCTATTGCCTTCACCTCCTCAGACGAAATAAATCATCATTAACAGTTAAAAAGAAGCTGCAAATCCTGATATCCTCTTCGCCGTCTTACCCCGACTCGCCACCCTGACCGACAGACTCATCTAGCCCCAGCATGTCTGGCGACTTGTCCGACGATGACGCCGTCGGCGACTGGCAGATACACCATGTCTCCTCTCCCGCCGACAGCGCCAAATCTGACGCCGAGCTCGACGACAAGGCCGCCAACGATCCTTCTGCACCTTCCCAGCCTATCCAGAAGCGCCGTCGAGTGACGCGAGCCTGCGACGAGTGCCGCCGCAAAAAGATCAAGTGCGACGGCAAGCAGCCTTGCACCCATTGCTCCGTCTACAGCTACGGTGAGTCCCTCGTCTCGTCTGCGACCTTGTTCATCCAACTGACTCTGCCTCCAAGAATGCACATACGACAAGCCCTCCAACAGGCGGAGAAACCCCGCACCTCAGTACATCGAAGCCCTCGAAAACCGTCTGCAACGTGCAGAAGGGCTTCTCCGCAAGTACATGCCCGACGTCGACCTGGCCGATCCCAGTCTCGACCCTGCCATCCAGCAAGAGTTCCAAAACCGTCAGCGCGCTCGCGCAAAGCAGCATCAGGACCCGACCGAAGAGCCCGCGAGCCATGGCGACGCTAAGCTCATGACCATGATCGACTCCATCGGCCAGCTTGACCTCGACGACAAGGGCGGTTGGGACTTTCACGGCACCTCGTCTGGCGCCGTCTTCCTGAGGAGGATGAAGGACCACCTCCGCGGTATGATGGGCCCCGCCTCCAAGGCTCCTTTCCTGCCCAGGCCCGAACGGCCCCCGGGCCTGATGGCTCTGGAGTCGCCGTCTCCTCGTGGAGACTCTCCCCTGTCGACCGCCTCCCCCTTACCCGAGTTGCCTTCCAAGCATGTCGCCCGCAAGCTGTGCCATTACTCGCTCAGCTGCGCCACATGCCTCGTCCGCATTGTTCACGTGCCGTCCTTTTACGAGAGATTCGAAAGAGTCTACGACCAGCCGGTCGAAAGTCTCGACCAGGAAGACACGCGCTTCCTGGGGCTCGTCTACGCCGTCCTGGCCCTCGGTTGCATGTACAGCAGTCTGGACGATGTCAAGCCCGAGAGCGGAGCCTACAAGGCCGCCATTGACCAGGGGTAATGCCTGCTCTCCACCCGTTCCCGATTATCCCTTGGCTGACAGCTTCGCCAAGTATCAAGTACTACAAGATGGCGAGGGCGCTGCTGCAAGACTTGGCTGAGTGCCGCGACATTCCCTCTCTGCAGGCCCTGCTGTACATGATACTCTTCCTCCAAGCCACGTCCAATCTCAGCGCCTGCTACTCCTTCATTGGCGTCGCACTGCGGTCGGCCTTGCGCATCGGCCTCCACAGACATCTGCAGCACGACAAGATCGGCATAGTTGAGCAGCAGGTGCGGAGGCGCGTCTTCTACGTAATCAGGCAGCTGGACATTTACGTTTCCACCATGCTCGGCTTCCCTCTTCTCCTCAATATGGAAGATGTCGACCAGCTGTATCCGATCGAGGTGGACGACGAGTACGTCTTGGACACGGGTATCATGTCACCGCCCGTCGGTACGCCGTCCTTTTTCGAGGCATTCAACGCGCAGACTAGGTTGATGGAGGTCCTCGGCAAGATCACAAAATATGTCTACCCGATGCATGGGCAGGACCAGCCGACGGCCAAGGGCCCTCCGACCTATCTCGTTAGCTATGCGCGGATCAAGGAGATCGAGACGGAACTGCAAGCATGGTACGAGAGGTTGCCGGAGACGTGGCGGCCGAGCCCAGACGGGCCGATCGAAGTGGTTCGGTAAGTCGGGGTCCTCCCGTCGAACCTGATGGCGACAGCCGTAGATGCTCTACTGACTCGGTACGCCAGAGTTCGACACCTACTTCGGTTCGCGTACGCACATGTGCAGCTCGTCTTGTATCGGCCCTTTCTGCACTATATATCACCCCGTCTCAGTCAGGCAAGCGAGGTTGACGAGCTGTCGTACGCCTGCGCGGCCGCCGCCATCAGCGTGTCGCGGAACATTGTGCACATCGGTCTGGAGATTCGCAAGCAGGGCGTCCTCAGCGGGCCGTACTGGTTCATGCTCTACACCGAGTTTTTCGCCGTCCTGTCACTCGTCTTCTACGCGCTCGAAAATCCGGATAAGCCGGGGTCGCAAGAAGTGCTGGCCGACGCGTGGGCGGGCCGGCAGATGATCGCCGACCTTGCGGACAAGAGCATGTCTGCTGACCGGGTTACGAACGCTCTCAAGGTACGCCTCCTGAGGGGAATTCAGTGGCTTTGGGGGGGGGGGGGGTAAAGCCTCGTCTAACGAGCCGGATCACCAGCCTCTGTTCGATCAATTGCCGGAGAGCCTCGACCAGGCCCTTGCACGGCCGCTGCCGTCGAGGAAAAGGTCGGCAGGGCTAGGCAAGGCCGAGTCGTCGCTGCAGACGCTCGCGAGCCCCAGCCCGTCGACGCAGCGGATCGGCGACTTTGCACGCGCTGGCGCCTCGACGCTGCACAGAGCCCCCCTCGCCTCGCCGACGCCGATGGACGGTTCAGGCCAGCCGATGGATCCTGCATTCCCGCAAGACCTGTCGTTTGCCGCAGGCGTGCAGGACATGATTCCCATGGACCTTTCCTCACGAGCGACGCCTGAGTCGTCCAGCACGGGAAGTTCGCAGCGGCAGCGGCTATGGTCTCAGCAGCTCCAGCAGGGCACGCAAGACTCGGTCAACAAGCTGGACTCGCTCATGTTCCCATCGGACGATCCGTTTGCGTATCCTAATCAGCTAATGGTAGATCTCGGCTACCAGCCCAAAACGGTTGAACCGTCGACAGCGATGACGGTCCCAGATGGCGACGCCGGGACGTTCTTTATGTCGCCGCTGGATGAGCTGGGAGATGGGATGGTCGGTCATACTTCGCCATATCTTGTTCAGCAACCGGAGCAAGAGCAGCAGCAGCAGCAACAGCAACACGAACAACAGCTGTTTGGCCTCAGCGGGAATCCCTACGATCCGCACGACATTATGGCGATGCATACAGCACAACACCAGCAGTACCAGCAGCAGCAGCAACAGCTACGACAGTACCAGCAACAACAGCAGCGGCAGCTGCAGCAGCAACAGCAGCAGCAACAACAACAACAACAACAACAACAACAAGTGCCGCGATCCTCGACGCAACAGCAGGGCCACCGGAGCATATTCTCCAGTTTCCGGCGAGCACGGTCGGACCGGCAGCAGGCCAGGCAGATTGAACAAATGTTCACTCAGCAGGGGATGCAGCCCGACTGGGGAAGTTTCTTCGGTTCCGGAAGAGGGGGATTTCAAGGGATGTAACAGGGCTGCCGTAACACGTGATACCCAAATGTCTCTTTTGTCGATGACATCTTCTTTTCTTATATTGGTGTCTTGATTTATTTCTTGGTAGCCACTTGATCCGGGCTTTGGATTGCACGGCGAGGCGCAAGATCCAGGACACATTACATGAGGGGGGGGGAGTTGGTGTGGATGTGTGTGTATGTTTTTATTTTCTGGCGGATATTTTTCTAGATATCGGTCGATGGAAAGAGACGAGGGGGGTGTTTTTGTACATGTATTCTTGTGATTTATTAGATTCCGAGATCTATATATTGTACATATGTACGCAGCTGCATACTAGTAAGTAGGCATTGTGAGTGTAGGTAGGTAGGTAGATAGTAAGCATGTTTGAAAGGTCACAAGTGCCGTTCATTGCCTGGACAGGATCGGATCGGACCGCGGATTATCGTGTCTCGGATGACGTGGCGTGGGCGCGGATTGTCAGCGTGGATAGATCATGGATCTCAGCGGGCGGCCGTTGGTTTTTCGGGCCGGTATCGGCGCCGATGGTGGTGAGTCGGACGGACTGGTGGTTGGTTGTCGGCGATCGGCGGGGTGGGGAGGGTGGAGAATGAAACGCGGCCGGGTCGAGCCGGAGATGTGGGGCTATGGATTAAAGAGGAGGGTGGGGGGGGGCGTATGTTTGCTGCTTGAGAGAGCCAGGGGTTAGGTAATGTTTATAATCGTTATTCGTACATCTGTATATACATATGTATGTATATATCAGGCACGCCTGATAGCACAGTGGAAGGAACAAGGTATTATAAACGGGATAAGTAAATAGATGCGTGTTCCTTCTACCTAGGACGGGATAATCCCGAGCATAAATACCTACGAAGTACGGATACCTCGGGATAAGCCCGATCCTACCGAAAACTCTATAGGAAGGGCACGGTCGGCAGGTATAGAGACTGCGTTATAGTGCCGAGGAGGTCTGAGGACTATTAAGGCGGCAGGTCTATGCCTCTAGGCACTATACGCCCTTTAGATCCTGCCTAAACCCGTGCTACCCTACCCTAATACACCCCCTCTAGCATTAACTAATAAGATGCTAGAAAAGAGAATATCGCTAGTGCTAAAAAAAATGCCTCTAAGGTATTAGAAAAAACATACTAGCCCGTAGGTAGAGAAAGACAATAAAGAAGATAGCTAATAGAGAAAAAAACAGGAAGAAAATAACAGGTGCAGGGCAGGTGCGCGTATGCCGAGGTGCTGCCGCCAGCAGCCGTAGTTTTGCCAGGTAGGGGTTTAAATTCCTTATAAGGCGCGCCCCGCCGTTTTTGTTTCTTCTTCCTTTATTATTATTACTACCCTCTACCTCCTGCAGTTAGGAAGAAGTATAAAAATCAGTTAAAAAAGAAAGGATAAATACCGCAGAAATATAAGATATATCCTATTATTTCGTAATATACTGCAATATACTAACCTGCTACGCGCAGTACTCTACGCACCGCCTGTAAGTTTTGCATTTCTAACTATATCGATAAGAAAGTTACCTAACTCTAACTATATTATAACCGAGGTGCAATCTAAGGACGTTATTACGCCTACTAAGAAGCAAACCCTGCGCCTAAATAAAATCCCCTGTATAGAATGTATCCGATTATATATCGATAATAAGGAGCGGGACGCGACTAACGCAATCGGTTATTTCTAAGGGCTAAAAAATAGTTACGAACCTTATGCAGCAAAGGAAACGTCGTGCGAATAAGTAAGAATATAGTAACTGCCCTATACTAATAGAATAGTATGCTAACTAGGGAATACTAGTTCGCGACGCAGATTCTGCGCAATTGTGCCTCCCGCCTCTAGGACCTAATGCTTTCCGGAGGCGAAAAAGAGAAGTTTAACTAGCTATATAGTTTCTTCTATTGCTATTTTAATATAGACGGAATAGACTAGGAAAGTTTAAGCGAGGGCGAGTCGCTTGCTTCTAGTACTTCTAATAAAGAAAATAAAAGCTAGATAAGTCGGCTAGAAGTAGTCGTAGGGAGCTTTAGACTAATACTAGGTAGTAAAATAAAAAGTTAGCGGGCTAAACTAAAGATTCCCTAGTAAGAGTAAAGTATATTATAGTAGGTTAAGAAAATAAATAATATATATAGGATTTTGCAAATATTTATTTAAGCATTTTTATAGGATTTTTGTAATAATTTTTTAGAATAGTGGAAAGGATTATAAGTATCGCAAAAGCATAAGGAGCAAAATACTAAGGAAGAGACAACGCGATACGTTGCATAAGTCTCTAGTATATAGAGATATTAAAATAAACAAAGGTATTGCGTGTAAAAGAGAATAGGGGTAGTATAGCTATATGTGCGGAACGCGCATGCTTATATAATCCCGAAATGCTAAAAACGACTCGGGCGGAAGGGCTTTTGTAAAGCTATCCGCGGGATTTTCTGCAGATTTAATCTAACGAATATCGAGTCGATTTGCCTGGACTTCTTATCGAAGCTAGTAATAGTAAATATTAATATAACGCAAGTTAGTCTAAAGTCTCGAGGCAGGATTAGTAAGAAGAGAAATCGTTCTTTAATTATCGTAGTATAAAGTCGATAGACCCTAAAGGTCGAGTCCTAATTCGAGGAATAGTCGTTTTAGCGCTATCTATTCCTTCGCCGCTTTAGATAATGCGAGAAGCTCTGCCTCTATCGAAGACGTCGTTACTATTATTTGCTTCGTAGCTCGCTAGTTAAACGTTCCTCTATCCTTAAGGCGAAAGTAGTAGCCTTAGGCAGACTTCCTTATATTAGGATAGTCGCTATAGGAAGAATTAGAGGAGCAATAAACGCGCTAAGAGCCTTTGCTAAAGGATAACGCGTAGTTAGATATGTTAATAAGGTACGCTAAATATTAACGCGCTTTAAAGAAATATTATTTATTTGGATTTGCACTAAACCTTGCTAACTTGCTAACCGCGTAGGCTATGTCTAGTCTTGTGTGTATCGCTGCATGCAGAGTATAGCTAATAATCGAGAGGTAAAGCATCGAATCGTCTCGAGTCGCTACGTCTATCGATTTAGAGAGAACGTCTATCGTTAATAGTGTTTATAGAGACGCAGAACGCTATTTAGCTAAGTCGATATAGAATTTATCGCGAAGGTTTTCGAGGTAACGTTTCTATAATAGCCAGAGTTATCTTGTTAACTGGTCTCTAATAACTTCGATTCCTAGGAACTATTTAACGTCGCTAAGAAAAGAAACGCGAAATTCCTGTCGAAAGGCTTGGTCGATTTCTTCCTACTGCGATTAAAAACGAGAGTTAAAGGACTTTACTATATTATCGATAAAGAAGAAGATCCAGATATTATAGTATCTTAGCATATAAGGGTCTTCGCAAAGACGGACTGCTCCTTTCGATTTATAGAAAGCAGTAAGACAGTCGTACTATAGCTGTAGCGCAATTCGCAGGCTATATAAACCCTTAATTAGACGCAGGCATTTGCCCTGTTTCTTAAATCCTAGAGGCATACGATACTAGACGGGTTCTAGCAACGTTATATTTAAGAACGCAGTTTTAATATTATATTGTTTTATTTCCAGGTTATCTTAGGCATAAATCGCAGCTATAAGTCGAAAGGTTCGTGCTCGAAAGGTTATAGCGTAAGTATCCGCACTATTAGGTAGCTGCTAGTTTCCGCAGATTATAACGCGGGCTTTAAATCTTTTAATAACGCTATCTGTATTCGTCTTATAGGTAAATACCTATTTAGTCGAAATTAGACGGTTATCTATCTCCTATTTTAGTACCTCTTTCTATATTCCTTGGATTTTATGCGCCGTAATTTTATCCTTTATAGCTGCGAGCTATTTACGCTAAAAGGGTAATGCTTTAGCCTAATAGATCGTAGTTAGTAGTAGGGGCATGTCTTTTTCGAGGAAGGAGACGTAAGACGCGTTATTAATAACTAACGCGACGAAGTTAATGCTAGGTTATCGACGACGGCGAGACGTAGTAATAATATTTGCAGGATTAACACCTTCTAACGTGTTTCTCTATTAGCGCGTACGACGCGGAATGCAAGACTCTGGGTTAATAAACGCATCTGCGGGGTTTAGAGGATTATTAGCATTATTACCCCCTAGTATAGACGAGTCTAGTAGAGTTTCTAAAGTCTAGTAGTTATTACCCCCTCGAGTTAACGCGTCTAGTAATAGTTCCGACGTCGGAGGAGTAGGAAAATTCTGCGTTTCTGGTTTAGAAGCAGGTTTAGTAGGTATAAAAAACGATTCTTTCTCCCTATACTAGTTTGTATCTTCTAATAGGTAAGGAACCTTAAGGTCCTTGTCCGGAATAGGTTAAGGGATAGCAGAGAGTTATCTGAGAATGTTATAAGAGTATATAGCAAAAGCCTTAGCATTCTCTTCCCTATGCTTTAAGAAGAACGTCTTTTTGTCGAACGTTACGTTTGCGGAGACTAGGATTTTTGTTTCTCGAATAGAGGGAATCTAGATAACGTACTAGTGCGTTCTACGGTAACCTACCAGGTAACCTAGGTGCGCTCGAGGTTGTAAAGGATTCTAAGTTTTTGCATGCTTAATATGTTCTAGGGCAGAAATTATTATCGGAAAAGAGATATAGCTAAACGCTCGCAAGTAACCTAGCAATAGACGGGGGTTTTTAATATATCGATATACTGGGTTGTTAGTTTGCAAGTAACGCTACTACCTCGTATATAGACTATTAATCGAGTCCCGACGTGTTAGAGTGATATTTAGAAGGTACGTAGCAGTTTTGTAGATTTCTAGCTATAATACGTTAGGAAGACCTGACTAAATCGATAGAAGGCGAGCTTTTTCTTTAATAATAGCTCTAGAACGTTCTGCATATCCGTTCTAAGTTAGTATCGAGGGTGCAGAAACGATAATTCGAATGCCTTCGTCCTTAAGAATTGCTATCTAATCCTTAGTTAATAGAGCCTTTTCCCTATTAGTAACTAAGGCAAGAATAGGTAGCTAGTACTGCCGAGCAAGGTAAGCAAATAGTCTATTGCAGATTGCTCGAATCTCTATCTTGCGAGATACTAGGAAGGTAAACCTTATGCTTATCGTTATGCAGGTAAATAGGGCAAAATACTTTATGCCTGTTTAAGATTTATAAGGCCTAGGATAAAGGTTAAAGCTAAGTTAGGAACCTAGTCGTTCTGGTCGATATTTAGGTTTATTACGAGAGACGTATCTCTTAGCTTTTCCAGTTTTGCAAGTAATATAAGTATCCGTTATTTAGGTAACTCTTTTATAGGAGATGCCCTTTATTAAGTATTCTAGGGCTTTCGAACCTAGATGCCCTAGTCGTTAATACTAAAGAGAGACGTCTTCCTTATTGTTAATCTGCTTAGTAACTATATTTATAGCAGAGTTAGGAAACTGTTTTATCGCAATAACGTACTAGTTATTAATGCAAGATATTTTAAGAAGGGTGACCTTTAACGCCTTATAGTATAGTGTATTCTTAACCTAGTCCTAAAGGATTCCTCGAGAGATGCCCTAATAGGCTGCAAAGACGCTTATTGGCATTTAAGGGATAAGCCAGTAGTCCACAAGGCGGAAGATATCGCCTAAGAGGAGCGGGATAGTAACTGTTCCTTTGCCTAGAACGCGGAGAAACTGTTCGCTAACTCGAACTGTTTCCGAGATATTATCTCGAAAAGTACCGTTATTAAACTAAACAGGATAATTTATAACCGTAATATTTATACCCGAGTTATAGATTATGCACTATTGCAGGTTGTTTATCTTGCTAGAGAGGTTTATCGAAGGTTAGTATAGAACTGCGTTTGCTAATAGAGCAGAGGCTTAGTTCTAAACTTTAAAGACTCTTATCTTATTTCTAGTGTTAAGAGAAGGTAACTAGGCTAAGGCTTTAGCTTTCTCCTCTAGATTTAACTAAAAGTATTGCTTAATCTTCTTCTTCGCAGGTTCCTTGCATATCTATCCTTTTAGCGGGTTTTTATTATATATAGAATAGAAAGTGTAATAGGTTTGCTACTAATTGTTGGGATATTTTAACGAATAAAGACTATAAGGGCAAGTAACTTTAGTTTGTGGATATCTCGCCTAAGCCTAGTTAACCGTAGGTTAGCTAGAGAGAGGCATGCGGGACTAATAGATAGACTAAAAGTTAGCGATTATAGTTCTAATTAGAGTTTGTTTATCGTTATATACGTCTAGCGTTCTTATAGCAACCGTATAAGACTAAATCTATAGCAAGTCGGAGTCTTTAAGGCAAGAGAAAAAGTCTTAACGCATTCGGTATTCTTCGATTTGCGTAACTTTAAGGTCTATGCAGTCCTAAACTGCTTTATCGAAGGATAACGACTAGTAGAGCTAATCTCTAGATCCCTTTTTCTCGATAACTAAGAGGTAACGTTATTTAGCAATTCGTTTTTTACTATTAGTGTCTAGTAGGAGTCGTCGTTTTAATTCCTTAATCCGTTCTCTAGGAGTAACCTATCCGGAGAGATAGATCCTAAAGGTTTTAGAAATTAAAGAGGTAATTGCGTTATTTATATATGCAAGCCCCTTTTTAATAGTTTTCTCCTCTGCTTTTTTATTAGTCTAGACTTAGATTTGCGCAGATATAGCCCTTTTGTCGAGAGTTGTAATAGGAGTAAAGTTAATAGTGGACTTAGGATTATAGTACTGCTAAATATCTGCATTTAATGCTAAGAATTTAATATCGTTTAACTAGGGAGTCTAGTTAAGTTTACCCTTTAAGGTATAGACATAGGTTAGGATATCTTTAATAGATTCTATTATAAAAGAGAAGGAAAGTAAGGAAAATACCGTATCTATTTATATAGTTTCTGTTTTCTAGGGTTAAATATAGAGGAAAACACTAAGCAAAATAAACCTATTATATAAACTAGTATCGTAACTAACTTTACTTCTTCCGTTTTAAGAGGTTTTATTCGTATTCGTTTTTAAATAAGCTCCGCGGACTAGGCTTATAACTATTAGGCACGCCTAATAGCATAGTAGAAGGAATAAGGTATTATAAACGGGATAAGTAAATAGATGCGTATTCCTTCTACCTAGGACAGGATAATCCCGAGCATAAATACCTACGAAGTACGGATACCTCGGGATAAGCCCGATCCTACCGAAAACTCTATAGGAAGGGCACGGTCGGCAGGTATAGAGACTGCGTTATAGTGCCGAGGAGGTCTGAGGACTGTTAAGGCGGCAGGTCCATGCCTCTAGGCACTATACGCCCTTTAGATCCTGCCCAAACCCGTGCCACCCCACCCTGACAGTATGAGTAGATACGGGCTTTAGGGATGGCGTTTTGTCGTTGGGGAATTGGAGAAGTAACTCCTGGAGGATGGGAAGATGCAAGGTTTAGGTTATTTACTAGGTGCTGGCCCCTGAAGCGCCGGTACGTATAGCTCGGCACATATATATATTCGTACAATGGCGTAGCCGTAGTCCGTCGTATCATCGTATGTATGTATGTATATATATATCTACCTAGGCAGCTAGGTAGTTGCTGGATAGGTAGGTAGTCCTGGCGCCTAGAATAGTTCCCAGAGTGACGCCATATTGGATAGTACCGTAAGTCGCACCATCTTCGTCTTCTCTACACTTCTTCGCTTCTTCGCTTCACCTGCTGGAAAAAAGGCCGTTTATTTATTGTTAATGACTTGTTGTCAAGAACAAAGGCGGGGCGGAACAACACTCTTCCGACGTCACATCATCTTCCGACTTCTACAACTCTTCCATCTTCATCGTCCCCTGATAGTCGCGCCCCCTCTCCCACTTCCTCTCCCTCTCCCTGTGTCCCTTATCCATCAACACAAACGAACAATGAGGATCCGAGTTCCTGTACGCGAGGCGAGTGCTTGGTTTGTTTTTCTCTTCCCTGTCTCCATTAATTCAAGAGTCGATGCTGATGGTCGTAGCTCCAAGCCGGTGGTGAAATATCCCGGTACGTTTGAGCGTCGATAGAACGTTGATTGGTGTGGACAGAGAAGCTGAAACGGGGAGGGGGGGGGGGGGGGGTACGCAGGCAAACTCCATGCTCGACGCGTCGTCGAGCAGCTTGGCTCCAAATGTGGCCTCATCTACCTCGCTGGCCAGTCGGAGAGAAATCTGGAGAATTCGGACCAGCCTGTACCGTTCCGCCAACGTCGATAGTGAGTTTTTATTTTGTTGTTTTTCGGAAGAGGGAAAAAAACGAAACGTCTTTTTTGCTGACATGACGCCGGGGAAATAGCTTCTTCTATCTTGCGGGCGCCAACTTTCCGGGCTGTCATGTAACGTATGACATTGCCGTCGAGGAACTTGTTCTCTGGGTACCGTACGTGGCGCCCAAGGATGTGCTATGGTACGGCTCTACGCCATCGCCAGAGGAATGCATGGATAGGTTCGACGTCGATCATGTACGCTTCGTCGACGGGCTGGAATCGTACGTCGACGAATACCGAGCTTCTCAGCCTTCTGCCCCCATCTACCTGCTCGACGCAAAGCAGAGGCCAGGTTGGATGAACAGAGACGGCTTCCGACTTCAAGACACGGCTCTCAAGGATGCCATGGATAGAGCAAGGGTGGTGAAAACAGAATACGAAATCAGCATGATTCGAAAGGCGAATGACATCTCCAGCGCGGCTCATCGCGCCGTCGCTTCGAGCCTCTCCAAGCTTACATCCGAGCGAGACGTCGAAGCCGTCTTCCAAGCATGCTGCACATCAAACGGCGCGCGCACACAGGCATACCCCATCATCGCCGGCGCCGGATCCAACGCCTCGACCTTACACTACGACGCCAACGACGAGCCGCTCGCCGGACGCGAGCTCTTGCTCCTGGACGCGGGGTGCGAATGGAACTGCTACGCCAGCGACGTTACGCGCACGATGCCCATTTCCGGCCGGTTCTCGCCTTGCGCTGCGGCTGTGTATGCCGTCGTGTGTGAGATGCAGAGGGTTTGTATCCGCGCGGTTCGGCCGGGGGCTTGCTTTCGTTGTTTGCACCTCTTGGCTGCTGGTGTTGCGCTCGATGGCTTGCTCAAGCTTGGCGTCTTGAGGGGTGAGCGGCGGGAGATTTACGAGGCCGGGACTGTGGCTGCTTTTTTCCCTCATGGTTTGGGTCATTACGTTGGGCTTGAGGTGCATGATGTGGATGGCGGGGAGCCTCTTCTTTCTTCTTCTTCTTCTTCTTCTTCTTCTTCATCCTCCTTATCCTCCTCCTCCTCATCATCATCGTCATCGTCATCATCTCCCCCTTCACCAGCCATGATAGGCGGCAAAAGAGTGTCGATAACCCCGTCATCCCTCCAGGCCATGACAAAAGATGACGAAGCCACGACGAACAACAAAACGACAAGGAGGGGGAAACAAGGCCTAAGACCAAACATGGTCGTCACCGTCGAGCCAGGCATCTACTTCTGCAGACCTTACCTCGAGGCCTCCTTCGTCCACCACCCGATCCACGGCCGCTTCATCGACGGCCACGTCCTCGAGCGCTTTTACCCCGTCGGAGGCGTCAGGATCGAGGACGACGTCCTCGTCACCGAGACGGGCGGCGAGAATCTTACGGCGGCGCCTAAGGCGGAGGTGCCTTTTGGTTGAGGCTTATTCGGGAACGGTTGTCGTTGGTGCTTCGTCTTGTGGGGAGTTTTTTTTTACCATCATGGTCTTGTTTGTGTGTGATACGCTCGCTGTTATGGATGACGACTGGGTACTAGATAGGATGGGGGTAGTTATACAAACGCGTGGGACAAACATGATTCCCGCTCTTCGTTCTTCCTCCTTGTTCCTTGTTCCTTGTTCCTTGTTCCTTGTTCCTCTTCCTCTTCCTCTTCCCTCTTCCTTCTTCCTTGTTCCTCTACCTCTTCCTCTTCCTTCTTCCTTCTTCCTTCTTCCATCTTCCTTCTTCCTTCTTCCTTCTTCCTTCTTCCTTCTTCCTTCTTCCTTCTTCCTGTGTCTTCTTCTTCTCCCGCTTTTGCCTCTTGGTTCTCGG
>LKCN02000011.1:631090-686850 GCA_001633055.2 Ophiocordyceps polyrhachis-furcata BCC 54312
CGCTATCTCTCTCTCTCTCTTACACTCTGTCTTTCACTAAAACACAACAGCTTACCAAGACAACAAACAAACATCCATGCATCTTCCTTCCTTTCACAAAATGACGACGACAAAGTCTAGGAAGAAAGAAGCAAAACCCCTTGTTAGCTAAGGCTTAGTATCCAGTCGTCAGCATCATCATTTCATTCACCGCCGGCACACACACACACACACACACACACACACCCCTGACTTCTGACACCGGCAACCTGAAGAAAGCCGTATCTCTCTCTCTCTCTCTCTCTCTCTCAACCTTTTCCTTTTCCTTCGTTTCACTTCCCCTACCTAGTAAGTATAAAGGTAAGCTCCCCTACGCATGCTGATGATACAGGCACATGCCTCAGACCCAAGCCCATTTTCAAGACTGACTGGCTGCTTGCCATAAGTACGGATACTATCTATAGATACCTAGTTAGTTGCCTACCTGCGGACGTGTCTTCCTCCTTTCTCTTCATCAAGACAACACATGTGATAGCCCTACTTTGACTTTACATCCGTATGCTCAACTCCATCTGATCAAGGCTAAACTGACTCCCTTCTCTTTCCTTACCATATCAATGCCAATACTGCCTGCCAACCTACCTACATACCCGGGCACCTACCTGCATCATCCAGAACTCACCCAACGCTCTATACCAACCTCCTACCTACCAATATCTGTCTGTATCTACCAAGATATAACTACCTATATATATAACTTAATCCCTACGTCATCAGAAGAAAAAAACTCGCTACCCTGAAACGCCCTTCCCCTTGCCCCCCTCCCCGTCATCTCATCCGCTCTCCACCCCAGACCATCCTACCTGGTAATAAAACAACACTCATGATCCAACCAGGGGGGGGGGGGGGGGGTAAGAAAGAAGAAGACGAAGACGAAAAACAACTAGAATAGACAAAAAAATAAGCCATCGCTACCGCGTCCCTGTCACCGGCATCCCGTCCTCTTCGCTCGCCTTCTTCTTCTGCTTCTGCTTCTGCTTCTTCTTCTTCCTTGCCGGCCGAAACAGATCGCCGAGCGTATCGCCAACGCTCCTCGATCGTACTCTTCTCTCCCCTCCCCCCCCACGACGAGATGGCCTCGACGAGTTCCTCTCTCGATGCACAGCATTCTCCTCCTCACCTTCCCGTCCTCGGCCCTCTTCGTGGTCGTGGTCGTGGTCGTCGTCTTCTTCTTCTTCTTCTCCTTCTTCTTCTCCTTCTTCTTCTTCAGCAGCATCATCAGCATCAGCATCATCATTGCGCCGCCTCCTAAGACCGCTACCGCCACCACCATCGTCGTCATCATCGGCAAAGAACAAGCTAGCGCGGATGCTGGATCGAAGCCGCTTAAGAGATGATTTCTTCCCCAACGACCGGCTGTAACCCCCGAGGAAGGCATCCTTAACCACCGTCGTCACCGTCGACGACAGCGGCGAGGGCGAGATGAACATCTTGGATCGCCGCTGCGTTGATAGGCGCGAGCTGCCGCCCAAATGGTGATGGCTTCGCGGCGTCACCGGGTATTCCGAATGGGAGTGAAGCAGCGGCGAGCCCCTCGTCGGCTTCGGAGTCAAGAGGCCCTGGTGCGGAGACGACGACGAGGACGCTGCTGCCGTCAAGGCCGCGTCCGCTGATAGCGTCCTAATCCCCCGCGGAGGCAGCGCAGGTGCAAACTCCGTCTCGTCGTCCTCGTCCTCAGATTCCCGCCACGGGTTGCTCACCAGCGGCGTCGACGCCTCACCGACGACGAGCACCTCTGGTGCGCTCCCCATGGCGACGCCGCTGCTGGTCGAGAGCTGAGCGGCGGCCGGTGTCTCGGCCTCATCCGCCGGCGTCTGTGGCGTCGCCGGCTTGAGCGTATTCGCAAAGCTGACGCGCGACAACCGACTGGATCGTCGAGATTGGCTTGCGCGACGCGGCAGTGGTGGCGGAACGTCCTGCGTCGGCGGCGGCCGAGATTGCATCAACCCAATCGTCTCCTCGATGCTCGCAGCACCCAAAAGGCCCTCGTCGTCGTCATTGTCGTCGTCACCGTCTTCGTCGTCGTCGTCGTCGTCGTCCCCCTGCTGCTGCCTCCCCGTGGTGATGAGAAAGACGCCGAAAAAGGTGAGCAGGCATCCGCCGACAAACTTGGCCGCCTGCTCGCCCGTAGTCTTCTCAAAGTCGCGGTAGAGTATGGCGCTGCCGAGTATGACGCACAGGGTGAAGAGGACGAACTGGATGGGTATCACTTGCGTCGAGTCGAACCGCTGAAGTGCCTTGTTGACGTAGCGAATCTGCATCACCGCCGTGACGAGTAGGATGAGAATGAGCACGTAGGTGACGGGCGTGGTGAAAGCCCTCCACAGCGTCGACGAGAGCATCGAAGACACGCCCTTTGTCGCCAGCGCCGTGTAACCGCCTGTAATTCCAATTATGCCCCGTCAGCTCTGGGGATGAAATACACACAGACAAGGAACATACCGAACAGGCCGACGAGACCGAGGTCGATGAGAATCGTCCGCTTTCCGTATCTGCCGCTCGCCCACATAAGCACGAGGATCAAAGCCATGGTAACAGCCATGTAAATCTCAAACGCCGTCGTCGTGATAGCCTCCCACACCTCGTGCGGCCCCAGCTTCGTCTCCTCCTGCTTGGCGCTGAGGACGACCGTAACGACCCCGGCGACGGCAATGACGACGCCCCAGAAGTCGCGCACCCGGAACGTCTCGTGGAACATGACGGGGGCGATGATGCAGTTGGAAACGAGCGCGACGACGCCGAGCGGCGACACGATAGAAGCCGGCGCGAATCCGTATGCCAGGAAGTTGCCCATCTCGCCGAGCGTGATGAGAATCTGGCCGAGCCACCAATATGGCGACTTGAGGTATGTCGAGGCGACCCTGGAGCGGGCAACGTAGTCGTCGTCGTCGTCGTCGTCGTCGTCGTCGTTATCGTTAACGCCATCCGTCGTCGTCGTCGTCGTCGTCGTCGTCGTCGTCATCGTCTGACCAGAGTAATAGGAAGCTGTCAAGGCGCCGTCATCATGACGACCGTTCCCACCACCGACGGCTCCGTAGGAACATGCCACCACCGCCCCGGACTGTCCGGCATTGCTCTGCGCCCGCTTGATAGCAGCTTGCGCCCGACGCCGAATCCTCACGCGCTCCTTGTGAAGCCTCGTATGCGCATACCGCTGGACATTAAGTGCCAACGCGATGAGCATGTTGCCAACAATGGCCGTGACGATGCCAATGAGCGAGGACCAGTTACGCAGCGCCTTGCCGGGATCCTCCGGCATCGACGGCGCAGCATCCAACTCCTTGTCCATCATGGCCCGCGTCTGCGTCGATGCCGGCCCGACGCCGCCGAAGGGGGAGGGGGAGGGGGGTTGTCGTTGAGGACTGTGGTGATCACAAGGGCAGCAGTATCCGTATGTATGTATGTATGTATGTATGTATGTGTAGATATCATCGGACGGCCGATGTCCGGGCCGAAGAGGATGCGCAGCGTTTGTTTCGAGCCCTAACGAACTGCTTGGACATGATTTTTCGGGGGGGGGTAAAATGAAGGAAGAAGATGATAAGATGAAGAGATGCAAATATTCGACTCGCTCGCGCCCAAGGTGGTGACTACTGAATACTAAGGAGGTAGTGAGTGGGTAGGTAGGTAGGTAGGTTACCGTAGGTAGTAGTAGTAGTAGTAGCGGTAGTAGTAGGCCTTTTGCGGCGTTGTAGCTGCGCCACACACACACACAGACACCCAGACACACACACATCGCGCCACATCGCGCCACATCGCGCCACAACACCAAGTAACTCTAGTAGGTGCCTGAAAAACCCACCTGGAGAGTCAGTCACAACCTCTTTCTGCCATCTACGACTACAACCCACCCGGTCCTCGCCCCTCAGATTTACTCGTCTACTTGGAAAAAAACAATGGACTCTCCATTCACCAGCAACAACCCCCTCTTCTCCATCCTCGCCTCACCCTCCTACTCGCCCTTCTTCCTCAACTACCTCCCGCAGCCTATCCCCAAGGACCTGCCCCCAAGCCTCGACTCCTCCGTCTACACCTTTGCCGACGCCTTCGAAGACCTCCTCCTCGTCTCTCAGGGTCATGCTCTTCCGAAGATCGACAAACGCCACGAAACCACCTCCTTCCTACGTCGTCTTTTCCCCGCCGGAGAGCCCGAAGAGGTCTACGTCCGCAGGCTCAAGTCCGAGCTGCAAGTGCAACAACAGCCCAGTCCAGATTGGAAAGCATTCCATCGTCAGCTGGATAGCCGAGCTACCGAGGTGTGGCGGCGTCCTTCTTCTTCTTCTTCTTCTTCTTCTTCTTCTTCCTCTTTCTCTTCCTCTTCCTCTTCCTCTTCCTCTTCCTCTTCCTCTCCCTCTTCTCCTCCGTCAGAGGCGCAAGACGATGATAAGCAGTCCCGCCGTCCACCCCCCAACACTTTCAATGACCTTTTCGACTCCCTCTCTTCCGCCTTCGCCGAGGGACAAAAGTCTTGGGATACTCTCCTCGACATCGTCACTGATCGTTTTCGTCCATCACATCCCGAGCATGCGCCTCGCTCTGCAGTCGCCCAGGCCGATAAGGCCTGGGACGCTTTGGTGAAGATCATGGCCGGTGAAAACGCTTCCGCTCAGAGCCACGACGAGGAATCCCCCGGCTATCACAAGAAGACCACTGTCCAGCCCATCTTGGACGAGAACGGCTTCCAGATTGGTGAAGCGACCACTACCGTCATCAGCACCAGCAGCAAGCATTCAGATGCATCCGACCAAGTCCATGTAAGGAGGTCTGTGTTGCAGGAAGTGCGAACTTCCAAGAAGTCGGGCTGGTTTTGGAACTGAAAAAAAAAAAAACCCGTCTCTACCTTTTGAATCACATGTCTGTCTGCACGGTCGAATCACTTATATGTATATCTTCCCTTCCCTTCCTTCACTCATGTCCTCAAAAGAAAGTCTTCACGGCCTGTCACTAAAGCCGCATGCGTCCCTATGCCAACCTAGCCAGATACTCCTCCTTTTCCTTGCCGCCCCCTGGCCGATGCCTTTTTCTTGCGCATCTGCTTCTTCCGCGCAATTAGTATCTGTTTCGTCGTCTCCGCCTCATCCGTGCCTGGCTCTACGCCCGAACCGTCTTCGCCCTGCCCCTTGCCACGTCGTTTTGCTTTCCCGCCCTGTCGACGACGGTCATCCTCGTCGGCTGCGTCGTCCGAGGCGGCAACGGCCTCGTTGGATTCGCTCTGGCGTTGCTTCGCATGCGTCTTCGCCCTGGCCGAAGACCTGTCCTCGACCGCGCGCCGTCTCTGTACCACCCGCGCGTTTTCAATGGCAAACTCGGCGATGAGCCGCTGCTTTCTGCCGTTGTCGCCCTCCAGCTGGAGACCGTTCAAGTAACGGAGGCCCATGAGGGCCCAGCGATGCGAAGTGTACTCGATGAATCCGTAGCCACGACTCTTGCCCGCCCCGCTACTTTCTGGCACCTTGGAGCCCTGGGTGCTCTCAAAGACGATCTTGGCCTGGCGTACGATGCCTTTGCCCTTGACCTTCCTCTCTCGTTCTTTTTCCTTGACCTCCTTGTCATCTCGGGCTTTCTCCTCCCGTGATAGGGGCTGGCGTAGACCATTCTGGACGTCCTGGGCGAAGCCGACTATGGCCTTTCGCGCATGTTCCTTGAGCTCCTTGGACCCCATCTTGCGCGGAATGTTGCGAATTGCGAGCCGCGTCAGGCTGAGATGCAGGCTGGGGTTGGCCTGGACCATCTTCCTCCGTCGCACCGAGCTCACCTGTCTCATCTGAACCTCGGCCTGTGACAGGAGGCCGAACAGGGGCGAGTTCCTTCCGATGGCGCCTTCGGAGAGGAGATAGAGTCTCCGCTTATCCTTCTCCCGCCTCTTGGAAAGCGACATATCCGCGAGAGTGGTGGCTTGCTCCTTGTTGACAGCCTGGACGACTTGCAAAAGTCTCCCGTCGAGCGTATACATGCCGCTCGGATCAGCGTTTTCGTCGACGAGAAGCGATGGCTTGGCGCCGGTCGTAGACATGTTGCTGGGCCGAGGGCATCTTTTGATGCACTCTTTCGCATCCGACTCGGATATGAAGCAGACGAAGCCTGTTCCGGCCGGTTTCTCTGTCACTTTGTTCATCACTACTCGAGCATATCGCACCCTTCCAAAATGTGCGAAGAAGCTCTTGAGCTGCTCGTCTGTTGTAGTGAATGGCAGGTTCCGGATGAACACTGTCGACGAGTTGTCTGTCATCATGGGGCGAGAAGTATCGCCACCGACCGTGTCTACATCGTTTTCGCTCTTCTCGCCGTCGGATTCAGATTCGTCCTCGAGGTTCTGCATGTGGTTTTCGAAAAAGTTTTGGAGATCAGCATCCACTTCCGTGTCGCGTTTGGGCTTCTTGACGGGATTGTCGACGGGCTCGGTATCTTCTTCGTCTTCTTCCTCCTCTTCGTCTTCTTCTTCCTCTTCCTCTTCCTCTTCCTCCTCCTCTCCCTTTTCAGCATTCGCGCCATCCTTCTGTCGTTCCCAAGTCTCCTTGTCGACAGCCCAGTCGACAGCCAAGGGTCGACCGTCAATGACCTTCCCATTGACAGCTTCCAACGCCTTCTCCGCGTTCTTTCGGCCACGAATGGTGACGAATCCGAAACCCTTGAGCTTCCCGTTGGTGTTGGGGAGATCGGCGAATTTAACTTTGCCGAAACTCATAAACAAGCGAGACAGCTGCTCGGAAGTCTTGATGGTCCATGGCAGGTTGCGAATGATGAGCTTAGTACAAGGTTTCCCATCTTCGGGCTTACCACCGGCTTTCGTCTGCGCATCTTTGCTGGATCCGCCTGTCGTCGCCTTGCGTTGTCTAGGTTCGGCGACGTCGACACGGATGCATTTGCCATCCCAAGTCGCCTTGTCAAGAGTCTTGTGAGCCTCCGCCGCATCTTCTGCGTCGGCTAAGGTGACGAAGCCGTAGCCGCGCGACTCCTTGGTGTTGTGATCGAGGACGACAACGGCATGCTTGACGGGGAAGTGCTGGGCGAAAAAGTCTGCCAGAGATTCGTTGGTGGCGCTTGGCGGAAGAGAGCGAACGAAGAGAGACCTCTTCTCGTCCACTCTGGCTTTCTTGGGTTTTCGCCCAGTGTCTGCTTCTTGGTCTTGCACTTCTGCTTCTTGGTTCTCCTGGTCTTGGAGAGCCAACGCAACGGCATCTTCGACGTCGTCGGAGCGTTGCCTCTTGCGCTTGCCTTTCACGGCAGACTTGTCTTTGGCGGTACTCATGGCTGCCACGTTTTGGCCCTGGGGGAGGCCCGGAGCCAAGGTCGGGAGTTTGGATTGGTTTCGCCTCTCGAAGCCCGAGCCTAGGACCTACAGGCTACGGGTAGTTACTTGAAGCCGGAAAAGAGGCTCATTCGAGCCGTCCAGACGACTCGAAGTAGAGAAAAAGCTAGTCGCTGGGTTATCTAATCACACGTGATACTGGCCCGATAGCGCTAGTCCACGATAGGCATCTTGTTTATTTACATACCTAGATGGCTACTTACGCGCGCGAGACTCGAAGACGTTGAGCGCACAAACCGACGGAAAACAATTCACACAACAACAAACAGGAAAGATGCCTCCAAGAGCATCGACGCGGAAGCCATCCGCCGCCGCTTCAAAAAAGCCTGCGAAAGCTCCGGCGATCGAGTATCACGACAGACCAAACAGCCGACTGCGCGCGCAGATATGCGCCATCTTTCGCGACGCGCAACGAACGACGGCGACGCACCGAAAGCTGGCCATTAATCTGCGCAAGGTACACGAGGCGTGCTGTTACGAGCCGAAAAGCAGGAATAAGCGAAGCGAAGACGTAGACGAAGACGAGGAGGCTTTTAATCACGAGTTCGTGCGCTGCGTGCTGCGCATCATGCCGGTCAAGAAGGCGGAGGGCGTCGGCGAGAGGGCTATTCGCTTCGTCGGCTCCTTTTTGAGACACGCTGACGACAAGGACTTGGAGGCTCTCGGCGAGGTGGACGTCGAGGCGAGCCTGATGCCCGAGACGCCCAGCACGCGGCTGCTGTCCAACCTCCTCGAGGCCGTGTTTCCGCTGATGACGGCCAAGGACAAGTTTGTGCGCTTCCGGTCGACGCAGCTCGTCTCTCACGTCATCAACTCGCTCGACGCCATAGACGATGATTTGTTCCAGAAGTTACGTCACGGTCTGCTCAAGCGCATACGCGACAAGGAGGCCATGGTTCGCGCACAGGCTGTCCTCGGCTTGGGTCGCATCGCGGGAAACCAGGCGGAAGGATGCACCGACTCGGAAGATAGCGACGGAGGAGACGAAGAGGCCACCGACCTGCTGGGAAAGCTGCTGCAGGTGATTCAAAACGACCCGAGCGCCGAGGTTCGCCGCTCGCTGCTCATCAACCTTCCCATCCTCACCCATACGCTGCCTCGTTTGCTGGAGAGAGCACGGGACCTGGACCCGGCCACGAGGAGGGCAGTTTATTCTCGCCTGCTTCCGGCCCTGGGCGACTTCCGTCATCTTTCCCTTTCGATGAGGGAGAAGCTGCTTCGTTGGGGCCTCCGAGACCGCGATGAAAACGTTCGGAAGGCTGCCGGCAGACTTTTCCGGGATCGCTGGATCGCCGATTGCGCCGGCACGGCAGAGAAGGATGAGCATCAGGAGGAAGCGGCGGCGGCGGCGGCGGCGGCGGCGGCGGAGGCAGCCCCCAGCTTCGAAGGGCTGCTGGAGCTGCTCGAGAGGATCGACGTGGTGAATTCCGGCGTCGACAATGGCATCGCTCTCGAGGCTATGAAGGACTTCTGGCAAGGCCGACCCGACTATCGCGAGGCCGTTACTCTAGATGATGCCTTCTGGGAGACGTTGTCGGCCGAATCCGTCTTCATGGCCCGCAGCTTCAACGACTACTGCCTGTACGAGGACGACGGACGACACGCCGCCCTGGTGGAGGAGAAGATGCCCGAGGTGACGAAGCTGGCCTTTTACCTGGAGCGTTACATGCAAGTCCTTCTCGAGACGCTGCAAAAGGACGACGACAACCAAGACGACGAAGACACAGTCGAGCAAGAGTTCATCGTCGAGCAGCTGCTTCACATCGCCCTGACGCTCGACTACTCAGACGAAGTCGGCCGACGCAAGATGTTCACCCTCCTCCGTCAAGCGCTCTCCAAGTCAGAGCTTCCAGACGAGGTGACGAAACTGACAGTCGAAGCACTCCGATGCATCTGCGCCCCCGACGCAGCAGGCGAGCGCGAATTCTGCAGCGTCGTCATCGAATCCGTAGCCGACGTTCACGACACCATCGTCGAAGCCGACGAGGAAGAAGGAGAAGACGGTGATGGAGAGGACAAGGAAGAGGAGAGCTTCCACTCGGCCCGATCCGAGGTCAGCGGCAGCGAGGAGCTGAAGAAGGAGAAGAAGGGGAAGGGGAATAAACGCGTCAGATCCGACTCGCAGTCATCCGAAGATGAAGCTCGCGAAAAGGCAGTGCGCGAAATCGTCGTCAACTTGAAATGCCTTCACATCGTCAGATGCATGCTCAGCCACGTCTCAGGAAACCTCAAGGACAAGCCCGACCTCGTCTCGACGCTCAACAACCTCATCGTCCCCGCCGTACGCAGCCACGAAGCCCCCGTCCGCGAAAGGGGCCTCGTATGTCTCGGCCTGTGCGCTCTTCTGGATAGGTCTCTGGCGGAGGAGAACCTGAGCCTCTTCATCCACTTCTTCACAAAGGGTCATGCCGCCTTGCAGGTGACGGCTCTGCATATCCTGACGGACATTCTCAACGTTCACGGCGCTCAGCTTCTATCGGCCACGCCCGCCCTGCTAAAGGTCTACGTCAAGGCCGTCAAGGGCGCCAAGGTTCCCGAGGTTCAGGCCGTTGCTGCGCTAGCTACCTCCAAGCTGCTACTCGGCCGCGTCGTCGCCGCCGAGGATGCCTGCGAGGAGCTTCTCAAGGCTCTGGTCGTCGCCTACTTTGATCCGGCTTCGGCCTCGAACCAGACCGTTCGTCAGGCCTTGAACTACTTCTTGCCCGTCTTCTGCTACTCGCGCCCTGCCAATCAGCAACTCATGCGCGCCGTCGCCCTTCAGGCCCTTCACTACCTACTGACCCTCCGTCAGGGGCTGGAAGACGACGACGTCGACGTCGACGAGGACATGGTTAGCATGACCACCATCGGTGCCTGTCTCGTCGACTGGACCGATCCGCGAAAGTGTTATTCTTCTCCCCCTTCCGTCCACCAGTCGGACGCGGCGGACAAGAAGCAGCCCGTCAACGGCGACGTCCATCTCGACTTTGCCCGCGACATACTCGAAAGGCTTCGGACCAACATCAGCAGTTCGTCTTCTCCTTCTCCCCCTTCTCTTCCTCACCCTCTCTCTCTCCCCCCCCCTACATGCTAACCATCATCTCGCAGAGGAAGAGAAGAAACTCACCGCCAGCCTCCTCGGCAAGCTCCACGTCTCGCCCGGCTCGTCTGAGGATACCGTCCGCCAGCTCTACGCCCAGGTCAGCGACGCTGTCAACGACGGCCTGCTCTCCGACGCCACCAGCCGCAACGCCCTCTACAAGCTGCACGTCAGTCTGGGCAAGGTCGTCAACGGCCTTGACGAGCAGCAGCCCTTAGATAGGCGTACCAGCCGCAGCATTTCTGTGATTCCTGACAGACAGCCGGCTGAGGACAAGACTATCGTCGAGGAGCCCGAGATCAAGGAGGAAGAAGACGAAGATGAAGTCGACAAAACGACAGCTCAGGTAACGAGGGATTCGCTGTTGTCGGACGGAGAGGACGTCGAGATGCAGGACGTCTGAGAGAGAGTCTTTCACAATCCTCGGTTTGGACATGTAATGATGTTATGTTTTGTTGGTCTTTTGAACAATCCTGTAATACCCATCATCTAGATCACGAAAGAGACCATGCGCAATGTAGCGTGTCTGTCTCTGTGCCCCTCACGGCCAGCAACAGGCCACAACACCGATCAAAAGACGGTTGCACATACACGTTTTTGTAAACTCAACCTCCATCCACCTCGGCAGGGAGGAGTTGCTCCCCGTGCTGTCCAAAGAAGACAAGCTTCAAAGAAAAAAAAGATTATAGTAGTAGACGCTGTCGACTCAACGCCCCGAGGGTAGTCGAACTTTCTATCCCTTGTCTCCTCCAGTCTTGAAAGACGCCGTGTCCAGGAAAGTCGTCCTGTTGAAAGAAAACCATGAACAGAGAGGAAGGAGTAAGAGAAAAGGAATCATGCCGCGCCGAATCGATGCAGGAGAGCTCCGATTGCCACGTTGACGCTCATGTGCTGACCAAATGTCCAGGCCATGCAGTAGAGGTATTTAGGCGAGAAGACGGTCCAGATGAACAGATGAGTTCTCAGCGCCGTGCAAGCAGCCATGACGAACGCCATGCTGACCGTCGCGAAGAGGGTCAGGAGCATGATATGGTTGAAATAGTTGTCGTTCCGGCCTCGCCCGTGCCTCTGCAAGAGCACCAGGTTGGCGGCCGATGTCCAAAAGATGGAGGCGGCCCAGTTGCTGACGAAGGTGAGTAGGCCGACGGCGACGGGGTTGAAGTTGCTGACGCCGTTGTAGGCGCTTGACAGGTCGACAGACGATATCGAGTTGGAGCCCCCAAAGGCGAAGAAGAAGACGTGCTGGAGCAGGAGGCACGACGTCGTCACATCTGCCACAGACAAGTCATCCATCTCTAGGCAGCGGCACACTACCGAGGCCAGCACGAGGAGTGGGATGTTGAGCGCACGAGACTGTGTCATGGCGAAAAGGGTGTAAAGGTTATGCAGGAGACGTGCTGGTCCGTCATCGTCAGTCACGATAGCGGAAAGCGACAATATCAACGAGCAAGCATTTTGACGCACCAGAAGGTTGCACAAACCGACCGCCATGGTTCCTCCTCACGACGGCCAAGACCGTAAACAAGGCGAGGAAGAAAAACAGGGTTCGGAAGCGTAAGATCAGCGACGGCCCTTGCAACGCCTCATTGACCCTGCTGGCGAGACCTGTCACGAGCTCAGGGGCATCGTGCGCCGTAAAGGCCAGCTTGAAGCTGAAGGCGGCCGAGACGAGAACCGACGTGAGGGACAGGCGCAGGGCCAGCGGGAACCCATACAAGTTACCGATGATTTGAAAGGCGACGACAGCGTAGGACAGGGTGACCAGTGCCCAGGTGAGCTGCGGATTCGGGACGAGAAACATCTTGACCACGTCGGGCTCGCCGGCAAACTTCTGGCCGGTCTGGTTCCAGCTTCTCGCCAGCCGCAGGCAACCGAGAGTTAGCAGATGGTAGAAGGCGGGCCGCAGTCCTCTGGCCCTATACGCTGATGAGCTCCAGTTCAATGCGTTGCAGACAAGTGTGAGAGTTGGTCCGTCTTCCTACCTGCGAATTGAGCGCAAACCGAGCCAGGCTATCCATAGCGAACAGGACCAGTACCAAAAGTGATGCTCCTCTTCCACGTAGCTACTGGCAAACATCATGACGCCGTAGGACAGCGTGACGATCACAAGAGGCAAGCTGTTGCCATCCGCGGACGTGGACTGCGCCAGAGCTGCGAGGCAAGCCATGGTCAAGGCTACCATGGCTGTCACGTAACCCACGGTGAGCTTCGTCACGTCGTATTTGGTGGCCATGTTGCTCATCAGGTCTTGGGCCTTGCGCAGCCATGTAGCCGTGTCTGAAAGCCAGGCTGGATCGATCTTGGCGGAGGATGCCATCGAGACTGACTGACGGCTGATGCGACGCCAGTCGCAAGCAAGCACATTGACATCGGTGGCGTCCATGTGGCATGGATCGGCAGTGCTCCGCGGGTCGAAGAGGTAGGGCTCAAAGGCGGCTGTGACAATGCCGAGGATCTGCTTGGCGTTGCGAATAAGAATCTGCACCTTGTCGCTGCTACTGGGCCAGAATGGTAGGAAGTCAGGTATGAAGGCGCCGAGGCTATTCTTGGACACGGGCAAGCCGAGCAGCCCGGCAAGGGTCGGGGCGATGTCGGACTGCTCCACGGCTGCGTAGTAGTCGAACTCGGTTCGAGGCTGTGTAGGAGCAGGTAGTCCCCGGGAGATGGCTCTCAGCTTGGGAGACAGGAAGAGGAGTGCTGGCGACGTCTCGCCGGCGGATGAGGCCCCGTGGTTGCCCGCGTCGTTCATACCGTGATCGCCACACAGAACCAGTAAGGTCGATTGTAGATGGTCATTGGACTCGATGGACTTGAAGATGGTCTTGACAATGCCATCCATCTCCCGCTGCTTAGGCACCATGTTGAAGCTGGCGACGGAGTCAGCGGCGCTTCGAAAACTCCAAAACGCTCACAATACCTCCGAGGACCGGCTTTGTGGCCGATGTGGTCGAGACCGAGATAATGTAACACCATCAGAGCCCAGTCAGACCGGTCGAGTTCCATTGGAACGTTTCTCGTGACGTTGTGGTCCACCTCGGTGAAGTCCTGGACGAGAGTCGCGAGAGTCAGTACCCAGCGGTCCGGCAAGGACAAGAAGGGATGATACAGAAACAAAGAAGCTCGAGGTGCCATCGTGACGGTCGAACGTTTCCGGAAACAACTTGAGCCAGGTATCATCTCCGTACATGAGGAGCTTGCCCTTGCCTGCAGCCTTCAGCTGAGCCAGCCAAGAGTCTTGCTGAGCCAGAGAGGATGAGGTATCTGCTTCGTCGAGGTTAAGAATCAGGTCGACGAAGGACGGAATCGAGCCAGTCGTAATGGCTTTTAGCCTAGGCATCGTCACGGTAGGGGTTCGGGCATTGGCGGTAAACGGGATGGCGGCGCCGTCACGGATGAGGCTGTACATACAAAGGTCAGCAGCGATGACGACAGACACAAGCAGACAGCAGACCTTTGCGTGAATTCGAAGCCGGAACTGTTTGAATAGACAAAGTCACTGTCGCGCCGTTAATTTGACTGCGCGAGTCGACGGAACGCCTGCCTGTCTGCCTGCCTTCTCAGTGCATCGACAACCATGAAGATGAGGCGGTCGAAGGGGGCGCTCGGCGGAGGCCCATATGCGGGAAGAGGTTCGTGGCTGGCCAGGCCAGGGAGTATGGGCTTGCGTGGGAAGAAGCCCGCGGCAAACATGAGAACCGCCAGGGGCATAAGCACATTGGCCGCGGCGACCAGCAGGGTGCTTAACCGGGCGGTTTTCGAGGAGGCCATCATGATGAATTGGTGGTTGGTGAGTGACAGAAGAGGAAGACGACGAGGCGAAGGTAAGGGAAGGGGAAAGAGGAGAACAGAAGAGATGCGTCAGGGGCCATAGGCCCGGGTCATGGCGTTCATGACGCGAGGCCGAGGACGGTGTATCGCTGCCGAGCCTCGCTTCGGGACGGTGGGCGGCTTGTGGGCACTCGGCGATCGGTGGCCGGCTTCCGGAGCCGAGTGAAGCGCCACGCCTGCGCCACGACCCGCAGCCCTACCATACTACCTCTACGGATAATACCTCCTACAACTATTACTTTGAAGTCTTGACCATCGTGAACATCAACCACTCACTTATCATCTACCTAGGTAGGAAGATGGTAGGTAGGAAGGGGGTAACCTAGCTAGGTAAGCAGTTGAGGCTCTGCATCTGCCTAGATACCCATCTCCGACTACACCTACCCGTATATATGTATACATCAAAAGGCTAGGAACTTGTGCTCTTCTTCTTCTTCTTCCTCGCTGCCAGCCTGTCACTGTATTTTGTAAAGGCAATGGAGCTTTTCTTACTCCTTCTCTTCTCCACGCGCTTTCTGCCGTCCCGTCGCGGCCTCGACGGCTCCTTGATGTCGACGTCCATGGCTGTAGTGGGCGTCAATAATGGGCCTTGTAAACAGACAGACCGCCACTTACCAGTCTCGCCGTCCTCAACTTTATTATCAGTCTCGATATTATCACTCTCCATGGCGTCCTCGTCGTGTTTTGCTGGCATGGTGTGAGTGATGTCCGTCTGGCGCCAGTTGCAGGTAGAAATAGGTAGATGGTGAAACTCACACTCCGTCTCCATTACCACGTCCGTGCTGGGCTCGGGCTTAGGCTGCCTCGCCACCTCCAGCAGTTTAGTCGACAGACGCTCATTTCGGGCGAGCTCCGCTGGGCCGTAGATGGAAACGGCCTTGCGCCGGTTGTTCTCTTTCTTAACGCTCGCTCGAGAGCTCTTTGCCATGAGTAGTTATGTTGTGAAGAAGTAAGGTGTTTTTTCGTTTTGTTTCGCGTATACTTTAGCGCGAGAGAAGCTTTATCGTCGTTGTTTTTGTTGTTGTTGTTTAGTCCGCTCATGTGATCTGATATGATGAGGGTTGGAACAGCAGCCTTTATTTTTTTTCTAGCCTTTAGTGGGCATCAGTGTGGCGCAGGCCCCTCTCGTTACTACCAAGTACCAACATATGTATGGAGGCTGGGCTTCCCCGGATTAAACTCGGCCAGTTCCATTCGTTCCTATTCATTCTTCTCACTCAAGATGCTTCCCACTTGCGAACAACCTGCCCACCTACCACCAACCCACCAACCCCTGCAATCACTCCTTTCTACGAATACCGATACACAATCATACACTCGTTATATGGGGGGAAGGCTGGCTCGGAAAGTGTCCAAGCTGACTGCTTCCCTTTTTGCCCGGCACCCACGCAAACCGTATCCATCACCTTTTTTTACCATTTGATACACGATTTCCTCACCAAAAAATCCTGGCAACCGACCGAAGCTCGCTATCAGATTCGCACGCCTCGAATGTCGCCTCACCTTCTCGTCTGGTCGGTGCACGCCCCCTCGGAAGCCTGTCTCGCGCCTTGATGCCTTCAGAGTACCATCGATACTGCCGTCGCCGCCGCTGCCGCCATCACGTCACCAGTCAAATCGAACACCCGAAACGAGCATCAGGCGGAGGTGCAGCCTCGTCCAGCCTTTGCTGGCCCGGCTGCCGCAGCTGCCAAGGGCCAGTTCGGGCCGTTCCGTCTCCAAAAAACGTCATCCGCCGCCAGCTGATCCGGCCAGCTGCGATCCGCCCCCAACCAAACAGTCATCTAACGGCTGCGCATCGTCCTCGGTCTCTCTCTCTCTCCGTCTTCTGCCTCATCGAGGTCGAGACTGAACTTGCCCCCTTCTTCGGTTGCGCCTTCCGACGTACTATTGAATAATCACACTTGCCGTTGTTCGTTATGGCGTCCGTACCTACAATCCCGAGGCAGGAGGTAACAGCCCTGGAGAAGCAAATACAAAGCAGCCAGCTCTACAACCGCCAACTAGCAGTTATATGCCAGGTAAATGGGTTACCAAGTAGTGGGGTCAAGGCAACGCTCCAGAATCGCATCGTTACTCGTGAGTCTCGTTTTCCCCAGGAGCCACTGTCGGTCTGACCCGACTCCTAGTGATCCAAGATACCGTCAACGTCAACGACGTTTCGCGCTTCTACCAGGTCCGCCAGAGCGTCGCCAACGCAATCGCACAGCGGAGTGCTCCGGCCTCAAAGCTGCCCAGCCAGAGCTACAACTCGACCCCCTCGCGCTCGCCGCTGTCGACGCAGTACGCGCCCACGATACCTTCATACAGCCCCGGGGCCAGCCCCTTCCCGCCGCGATTAGGCGTCCCGGCTCCCACAGCTCCCAACTGCCATCTATCCGGCTCATCATACTCCCCCGCCATGGCGCCATTAGAATTTCGATCGAGCCCCTTTTACCGCGTCGAGGCTCACGTCAGCACCCTGCGTGTCTGTGAAGGTAAGTGTCTGGGTACACATCGTTGGACCATGAGCCTTCTCTGACCCCCACCAACTCGCTGTTCAGTCATGTCGCAGCATCGACACTCCATCAGCATACCCCTCAATCTCAGCGATCACCAGGCGCTCCAACTGCCTCTCGATGACGGGTCGTATCGCGTCATGATTTTTTGCGCCGCCGAGCCTTCTGGCATTCAGGACATCACGTTTCCTCACCAGGCGGAGCTCAAGGTCAACGGTCAAGAAATCAAGGCCAACATGCGCGGCCTCAAGAGCAAGCCAGGTTCAACCCGGCCGGTCGATATCACTCACGCTCTGCGTCTCGAACAGTGTCACGTCAACAATGTCGAGTTTACGTATGCGCTGACGTCAAAGGTAAGCCCTCATCTTTGTCCCTTGTTGTCGTCGCGTCTTCCGTCCTGACTTACCCATGGACGTCACAGAAATTCTACCTCATCGTCAACGTTTGCAAAATCGCGCAAGTTGCTGATTTGGTCTCGGCCGTATCGAACCGCCTCAGAATACCCAAAAATGCGGTCGTGGCAGAACGTGAGTTGACATGTTTACGTGCAGTCAATGCGGCTCGCTAAGAACCCCCGCCCACAGTGAACAAAAAGGCCCAGGATCCAGATGTCGTAGCGACGTCCCAGGTTCTGTCGCTCAAATGCCCTCTTTCGTACATGAGACTGGATGTACCTTGTCGGAGTGTGAACTGCATTCACATTCAATGCTTCGATGCGACTTCCTATCTTCAGCTTCAGGAACAAGGGCCGCAGTGGGCATGCCCTATATGCAACAAGTCAGCGCCTTTCGAGAAGCTAGCTGTTGACGGGTGAGTTTGGGCCATTTGTTCTCTACGATGGATGCATGCTGCTGACAGGCTAGCCAGTTACGTGAAGGATATTCTCGACAACACGGCTAAGGACTTGGAGTCGGTTGTTATTGAGCCCAACGGCCGGTGGCGGATGAAGGCGTCCGACGACGACCAGGCCAACGCCGTCCCAGGGTCGTCGCTCGACGATGAGGACCTGGTGGAGATTTCCGAGGCTAACGTTCACGGCGGACGTCAGGTATGCAGTCCGAAGACGGCGACGCCGAGAACCTGGACACCCTTATCCAGCGGCTCAGCCAGCATGCCTCGAGGCGCTGCGACGATGAGCGGCAAGCGGCCAGCTTCGGCCGTCATTGATCTGACGGAGGATTCGGACGACGAGTCGCAACAGCCGTCTAGAAAGCGACAGAGCACTGCAGCGAATGAGGAGGGGTACAACGGCTTGAGTGGAGGATTCCCCCCAGGTGATGTCGGGTTTCCCTGACAGCCTCGGGGGCTCACTATCCGGCCTCGTGCTTCTACAATTCGGATTCGTGTCTTTGATGGATGGCGTTAAGGGACGGCTCTACGCATGAGTGCAACTGTTACCGTCACATAGGACGTCGGCCAGATTCCAAGGCATCTGGGGAGTTAGTTTGGGGGGCACTTTGAGGAGTGGGATCTATGAGCGGAATAGATGAGATGAAGGGCAAAAGGCGAGGAGGAGCGTCTACGGTAGTATGCTTGCAGCAGGTCCTGCCGCCGACGACGACTGGATTTGCCTCGATCTTTTTAAAAATAAAAGCAAATCAATCACATGCATGTTGAAGAAAATCCTGATCCGAGAGCAGGGGGGGGGGGGGCATGCCGTCGGTCGTGACGTGATATAAAGGCAACCAGCAGTTTTAGTTGAGTACTATGTCAAGCTGACCATCAGGACCGACCTGACCAGACCATAAACCCACTTTAAACCCACCTTTTTCCTTACCTTATCCGACTACTACTTCTTTCTCGGTACAAGAGGAGTACTTCGTATAGATAAGTATACTACGCAATAAAGAAAATCGGAATAAATCGAAAAAAAAATCGAAAAAAATAAATTATCTTACTATAGTATTATAAGTAGCCTTAAACTAGTTTATTAGAAGAAAAAAAGATAAAGGAAAATTTTTTTCTATATAATAATAACTATTCTCTACTTATAGATACGAAGTACTGCTCTTGTACTAAGATAACCTGACTAAAGAAGTAGTGGTCGGATAAGGTAAGGAAAAAAGTGGGTTTATGGTCGGGTCAGGTCGGTCCTGATGGTCAGCTTGATATAGTAATCGTTTTAGTTACCTAGTAGTAGTAGTAGGTAGTACTACATATCAGTGACGAGAAAAAGCTAAAAAGCGAGTTATTAAAAAAAGCATTGCCTATATTAATAATACTATTAAGGGTAGCACATATAGCACTCTAGATATAGCACTCTAGAGTCTACGGATAGATATAGCCTATAGGGCCGTCCAAGTGTGTGTGTGTACACTGTACATACATAGCGATGGCGGTGGAAGAAGGATGACAAGAATAGTGTGTACGTAATCAGTCTTCAACCGCGCAGGCAACAACATCATAAGCCAGTACCAAACTACTCCTCCTCCTCCTCCTCCTCCCTTCCCACCGTCATCGCCGCCCTGTACAAAGTCAAGGAAGAGGGTAAAGCTCCAAACCCATCGAAAGCCTCGTTCTCCCCCCCCCCCCCCTCACGCCAAAAATGTCTCTCGAACCAGTCATGCCACCGTACAACGCAAGCGACCCGTCCGCAACGTTCGTCTCAACATCCTGCTTCGACTTCCTCCTCATAGAGATGGTCCCTCTCGCCAAGAGGCTCGGCGGCGAGGGGCGAACAAGGCATTTTCCTGCCTTTGGGGCTTTGGCTTCCCGTCAGGGAGGGGGTGAAGATGAGGATGAGGAAGAGGAGAGGTCGGAAGAGGCGCGTTTTAGACTTGAGGCTTTGGGGTATCGTGTTGGACAGGGCCTTGTTGAACGGTGAGCGTTACGTGATTTTATTCGTTGGGCGGATAGGGGAAGAAGGCTTACTTCTTTCTCCAGCTTCTCTAAAGATCGTCCCCGGTTCAACGGCGCGCTCGACATCATCAAGTTCCTCTGCAAGGACATATGGTCCCTCGTCTTCGGCAAGAACATCGATAATCTCAAGACCAACCATCGTGTAAGCCTACCGACCTACAATCCCCTTTCTCTCTCTCTCTCTCTCTCTCTCACACACACACACAAAGATACTCACCCGTTCACTTGGTACACCTAGGGAGTCTACGTCTTGACAGACAACGTCTTTCGTCCCTTTTCTAGGATGAGCACCGAGGCTGGAGGCCAAGCAGTCATCCGAGCCCAACCGGTACGTTACGATGAAAAGAAACTCCTCTCCTCAATTAGTCGCTCACGCCTCGCCCCAAGTTTCTCTGGTTTCCTTGTGGTATCGTTCGAGGCTCCCTGGCTGCCTTGGGCATGGACACGGCCGTCCAGGCAGAGATCATCACCCTGCCGGCCGCCGTCTTTCAGATCAAGACACTCCCAGCAAAGGCATAGCGAGGGCGAGCACCAAGAAGAGAGAAAAAGAAGACGAGTCGCCGGCCGTTCGTCGACTTGAACGTGACGCTTTGTTGCGATACTACGACACCATGTTCTCCTTGCCATCAAGCCGGCCAACAGATTCCATCCCCTCGCTCGCCACCTTTTGCAACTGCCCCCCGTGTGGGAAAGAAAAAGAAAAAATCGCATTGCTGGTTGCAAATATCTACAGATGAGGGCGCGAGCACTGCCGGTAACTGCTGACATAGCTAGGGTATCGACATGTCACGTCACAGCCTATGAAAATAGCACACCATCAGCAACTCAGGCCTCGACGTATATTCAGCCTAACATTTACCGGCTACTGCCACAGAGCTCCTCTCTCCTGACCAGCCTCTTCTTTCAGGGAGGGTCGGGAGACTATTTACTTTTGGGGCGGGTTGTGGGCAAAGTCGACGCCCTTGGCAATGTTGCCCTGGAGGTCTGCAGAAGCCTTGGCCAGAAGGGCCTTTTCCTTCTCAGTGACTCCCCCCATGGGGTTGATGGCCTTTTCGGCACCGTTGGGCTTCAAGGCGGGGGGGAAACGGTTAGCCAGTCAGTCCAACAGGTAGGAAGAAGAGCTAGCGTACCCCCAACTCAATGGGAACGGAGAAGAAATCTCTTCCAGTCTCTTTGGCGATGGCGTCGCCCCCCGGGACGCCGGGCAGATAGACGTAGCTCGGCTCGACAAGGCCCTTTTCGCCCTTGACGGCGCGCAGGAGTTTCTCGGCAAATCTGTGAAAGGGTGATTCAGTGAGAGCCCCATCGTCAGGGCATCCGCCATCGGCTACTGGAGACTGACCGGAAGCCCGCGTAAGCCATGGACAGGGTGGCAGACCCTGCGCCATCCTTGGCCTTGACTACTTCGTCGCCACCAAACTGAACACGCTTGACGAGCTCGTCGTACTTGTCGTCGGGAATCTTGACGGCCGGGGACGCCTTGCTGAAGAGCGGGACGATGGTCTCACCCGAGTGGCCACCGACGACGGGAATGGTGAGGTTTTTGGGATCGGATTGACCCGTGATTTCGGCGACGAAAGTCTCGGCACGGACGATGTCGAGTGTGGTGACGCCGAAGAGGCGCTGAGGATTGAAGACCTTCTTCGCCTTGAGAACCTCGGCAGAGATGGGCACGGTCGAGTTGACGGGGTTGGAAATGACGAGGATGAAGGCTTTCGGAGCCACTTCGGCGATGGTTTCGACCAGGCCCTTGACGATGCCGGCATTGATGTTGAAGAGATCATCGCGGGACATGCCAGGCTTGCCTACAAAACGGGCAAAAGGCATCAGCGAGTGCAGAAACTTGCTCGGCCACGGGCTTCTTACGCGGAATGCCGGCGGGGATGACGACGATGTCGGCATCTTTAAAGGCCGTCTTCGCACCGTCATCGGCAGGGAGATAGCCCGAGATTTTCTAGAGTCACGCCCAACAAAAGAGATAAAATGGTCAGAAGAGGTGGCCGTTCCGTGGTACAGGGACACGTGCTGTGTCGAACTCACGGCGCGGGACGAGATGTGGGAGAGATCGGCGGCAACACCGGGGGTGTTGACGACGTCATACAGAGCCAGCTCGTCGATGAGAGGGCAGGTCTTGAGGAGCAGGGACAGAGGCTATCGAGGAAAGGTCAGTCAGTCAAGCCAGCTTCGCAAGAGACAAGAGAAATGGAACAGCCTCGCTCACCTGGCCAATGCCGCCTGATGCACCAGCAACAACTGCATCGCGGGAGGGCGCCCCGTCAGCTCGGAAGTCGAAGCTCGGCCAAGACCGGCGTGGATGCGGGGTCGAGGAGGGGAAGAGGAGGGGAAGAGGAGGGGCTATCTGTCGTACCAGCTTTAACCATGGTGAAGGGCCCGAGGTCTGATTAGATTGTTGACGGCTGAAGGTTCTTTGTCTTCCCCTGCTGTGTGTACGGGGGAGGGGAGCGGGGGAGGAGAAGAGCGTTGGATCTCAGGTCGGATGAGTTGAGGAAGAGACGTGGTTTTGAGGAGGAGAGAGAGACAGAGAGAGAGACAGAGAGAGAGACGGAAGCATTCGGCGTTTGAACCTCGCTGGAAAGAGAGAGGTGACAGCAGGGGAGGGGCAGCCAATCGGAGAAGCGAGGCAGCGCAGTTGCAGTACTATAGGGCATCGGCATACTGTGCAGCCATACTGTACCTCCCTACAGCACATGGGCACGCACATCCTTGTCTTTACTTACATATGTATGTGCAGACAGTCTCGATGATGCTTCTTCTTCAAGGCTTTGTTCTTCCACAAGCCGAGTTCCGCCGCTGATGGTGGTAGGAGGCTTCGGTTCCGACGACCACGTATGTACAAACACACGTACATAAAGCACATCATGAAACCATCCACCTATCCCCTATCTGTCTATCCCGCTCACGACAGTTCGGCAGCCTTCTTGGCCTTGTTGCCTCGCAGCTTCCGCTCGGGCTCGGGCTTAACCGGTCGCTGAGATCGGCGAATAGCGGAAACGCGCTGCACGGCGTAGGCTCGCAGGTCGGCACGGTAACCTCGCTTGGCCGTCTGGTTGGCCACGGCCCTGTAGGTTCTTTGGTTTTGGGGGAAAAGGAAGTCATCAACATGGGAATAGCCCGGCAGAACACACACACAAAAAAAAGAAAAAAAGAAAAAAAAAACAGGCAGCTGATGGCCAGAACTCACTTCCGTGTAGGCTTGTGTCCGCCGTAGGTGACCTTGTTGAGAGCCTTGGCCGGCTTCGAAGCACACGACGAATTCTTGGAGATGACGGTTACGCCGCCCTTTTCATGAGGAATAACGCCGATGGCCTGCAAGTTCGTGGGTAAGCTTCCCTCTTCGACGCGCCACGTTGCCTTGCCAATGTAGCCGAATTCCGTACCTTGTCGTTGACAAATCCAGCGTGCTATGAAAATACCACCACGTCAGTCGGTTGAAGCAATCTTCAAATTAACCCCCCTGAGTTCATCCATCCATACCTTGCGGCTGTTCTTGTTGGTCAGGTTCAGGGGGTCCCGCGAGAACTGGACGCCGCCACAGCGCTGGCTCTTGGAGAGGAAGCAGTGGTTGTTGCCTGGAAATCGCATCACAGCCCTTAGCATACGTCTCGTCCACTTGCCCGTCTCTTCCTGTACATACGGACGATCTCCCAGATCATGTCCGCAGACACGTTGGAGTGTTCCATGGGCGCCATTGTGAGGATTGATGATGCGTGCGATCGGTTGTCGTTTTGGTGGGTTCCTTCTTTTTTTTTTCTCGCTCGCTCGATGCCTGGAGCTCAGAATAAGTGGCCGGTTGAGTGTGGGCTCGCTTAACTGCCTCAATACGGTTAGCGCATAAGACTGCTCGCTCGTGGCTGGGGAAGAGTTAGACCGCAGACTGTGGCTGTGCCAGTCATCCGTCCGTCCGTCTAACCATCTTCGTCATCCAGTAATAAGAGTAAGACCCACGCATTCCGAGACACTCCGAGCCCCGAAGCCTCGACGCTCCGCTTCGTCGTCGTCGACTCTTCTTCGCAAGCCACAGCCTTCTTCTCCTTCTCCTTCTCCTCTTCTATCGCTTCCTCCTCGTATCGCAATCAATCATCCTTGCCGACGCATGCGCGCACCACGAAGCAAGCCGCTTCAACTCCCAGGCCTCAGGGTCACCGTGGCTGAAGAAAAAAGAGAGCGCGCGCGCGCCGTCAGCCCGCCATGGCCTACAAATACATCCTCTTCAGCTTCTCCGTCTTTCTCTTCATAGTCGCCACCGCCCTCTTCCTCACCCGCCATCATTGGCGTCCTCATGTTCCCGCCATCCGCCTCCCGGGCGCAGGCTACCTATACTCGCAGCTGCCGCGCAGCTTCGTCGACGACATCGACGCCGGCTTGACGAGCGATACCTTCGATTTGGGCGGCAACGTCGAGGCCGGCGACGGTCGCGCTGGACTTGAAAATGCCGCCAAGGCCGAGATTCTCAAAATCATGAAGCGGAGGCGCATGACGTTCGACCAGGCTCGCAAGGTCTATACCGAGAACCGGTTCAAGGCAAACGGCATCGGCGCCGACGGTCGGCCGCGAGACCCCAAGTTCGTCAGCTTCTCCTAAACCGTTAGCCGTAAAAATTCTTCGTCGATCCGATCCGTTCACGCCATCGGCTTTGTTTTCCGGCATTCATGATGCGCGCATGCTCTCGACATCTTTGGAATCGTCGGCGCACCTACACCACCAACACCAACACCAACACCAACACATAAACACCCCACTCCCTTGCAGGGCATTTCCTTTTTATTTCGTTTGACTCGTCTCCCCCCGCGCAGCACTTTCATCTTCTTGTCTTACGTCGTTTGTGCAGCAGCGCGTTGATCACGATATTCATCTTTGCACAGCACTTTTCATCTCCTTGTCTTACGCAGTCTTGTTCTTCGAGCGGCGCTTGAAAGGGTATTGGTGGATTATAAAAGTTATGGAGAGAAGATTTGTCCAAATGAGAGGCGACTATGACATGGTCGCCTGCAACAGACTCAAGCAGTCGAGCTTCCCCTATAGCAGATACCGTACAGGCCAAGCAGGAGTAAGTTGAAGATACCCCGTCTCAACCCGCCGCCGTCGCGCGTAGTTCAAAGGAATCAGCGAACAAAACATGTATGAAACCCACGTCTAGGGAACAAAGAAGGGAGGGCGTGGCGTCCACGCAATTCGTCCCCCGTTGGGAGCGCTCGATCCTTGCCGATGGGAGCCGGAAGAGCCCAGAATAGATGTCACTTGAAGTGGCGTTTGGTGACGACAGTGAGTCCTTCACTTCATCTTCTTGGCAGCCAGTTCCGGGCCATAGGTTCGTTCGTCGTCGCCCTCGATTTCCTTGACAAAGCCATCGACCGTCTTGGATTCTTGCTTCCACTGCTTTTCCGACATTCGCTTTTCTCTCTCAAACATCCAGGCCTCGGGCATTTTGTATGTACCGCCGAGTCGGTCAAAGGCGGTAAAGAATTGACCATAGTTGACCTCAAAGCGAGAGTGATGGAGCGAGTGACAGGCGGCGCCGTTGACGACTGGATTGCTGGTAAGATATTCTCCGTCGTGGATGAGAATGGACCAGAAGTTGACAAAGACGAAGAGCACAACGTAAGCCATCTTCTGCAGAGGAAAAATGAAGGGGAAAAAGTGATAGGGTAGCGATTGGGCGAAGCCGTCGAGCGGATGAAAGGCGTGGCTTGCATAGGGCGTCGGCATGATCCATTTGTGATGAGGCTTGTGGATGTGCTTGTAAATGCGAGGGTGATGGAGGTAACGATGGATCCAGTAGATGCAGAAGTCGGTAAAGAGAAGGAAGAGGGGGAATTGCAGCACGTTGTACCACAGGCCCGGCCCTTCGTCCGTCGTGTCATAGAGCCGGCCGTAGCCGCGAACTTCGAGGAAGAAGAGAGGGGCGGTAAAGACGGCCATGACGGGCATCGACTTGTTGGCCTGCACAATCTCGAGCCATATCTGGTTCCGGATGAACTTGGGGTGGTTCAGGGTGCGCTTATCGAAGATTAAAAAGTAGGAGAGCGTGGCGAAAAGGAAGTAGACGAGGATGCCAAAGATCCTGCAGAATAAAGACCATGTCAGCTCGCGACAACGAACGATAAACGTGAAAAGTCGCACCATGTAATGAAGAAAAGGGTGACGAGCTGGCGATAGGGGTGATCCCGCGGCAGCGACGTCTTGTATGCGGCCTGCGTCGGTTGGACGTGAATAAACTGGGACGCAGGCTTGTATGTCCAAGCCGAGAAGGCCGAGTCGGAGCCATTGGCCGGGTGAGGAAAATCGTACGGGGCTTGACGGGGCGGGAAGAGGTAGGCGTAGACGAAGTCGGCGATGAACGTGTCGGTCAGCTCGAGGACCACGTCCATGGCGGGCGATTGCTGGGCTTCGGGGGAGTCACGGTAGAAAAATTTGCGCTGGCCGCAGGAGGCGAGAGATTGATTGTTAATAAAAGAGAAAGAGGCGGCGGCGCGGCGCGTTGGGAGGAGAGGAGGGGGGGGGGGGGGGGGGGGGGCAGGCGTCGGCTGCGGTTCCAGGGGCGTGTTATATATTGTAGTAGGTGGTAGGTAGGTAGGTGGTAGGTGTGTGTACGGGGAAGAACCTTGAAGGCACACACACATACATGGAGACATAAAACTCAAGCATGCGCACAGGGGCTTGGCAAAGGCCGCCCGGCTCTGGGAGAGGGGAAACGACGATGTTTAGTGGTCAAGGGAGTTATCAGATCTTTTGTGTCGGAAATTATGATGAACGGGCGGAGCGACGGGTTCCGAGATGGCATGACTGACATGCACCTTCCTTACTACCCGTAGGTCCTAGGCTCGTGCCCTCGCCTAGTAGGCGGAAAAAAAGGGGGACAGCCGCTCAAAAAAGGGACAGCGACTCAGGGCCCCACTACTAGCGCCACGTATTTTTTGTATAGTATCGTCACCCAAAAAATACATATTATCGTCGCGATTAACTTGTTTATTATTAAAAGAAGAAACCGATTAATTAAGGCTATAAATATACGCGTAGGCCTATCTTCTATAGTGTTTAGCCTAGAAAGGCAGCGGCGGGAGCCTTGGCGAGGAAGGCGCCTGCGGCGGCGAGGAGGGCGGCGGCAGCGGCGAGGAGGGCGGCGGCAGCGGCAGCGGCAGCGAGGAAGGCAGCGGCTATAAGGCATAGGAAGGCAGCGGCTGTAAGGCATAGGAAGGCAGCGGCTGTAAGGCATAGGAAGGCAGCGGCTGTAAGGCATAGAAAGGGTTATCGGGCGGCCTTTCTGTAATAATCTCTATCGACGATGTCGATAGCTGTAATGCATCTGAGGGATGTTACGGCCTTGGAATAACAAGTAAATGTATTATAGGCACTATAAACAAAGATTCTAAGATAAAGAGAAAAGAGGAAAAAGGGGGCATAAAGCTATGCGCACTAAGAAAGACTATATATACAGCTATACGTAATCCAGAGTCTATTAGGGCTATAATTAAATAGTTAGTGCCCTTATAACTATAGCTACGTGGCCTAAAGGGTTAGTATTTATGCGGCGCGTAATACTACCCCCCGAATAAGGCCTTAATATACCTATTAAGGCGGGTATTACTAGACGCGGGGAGCTGCTATAGTTATTATTATACGGTTATTGTTATCGTCGTTATTATATAGTTTATTAGCTGCGGCTGCTGCTAACTACTTAATTAAATTTATAGGGGGCCTAGGGGTATTAACGTAATAGTTATAGTACTCTTGCAAGGCGATAGGCGCGTTCTTAAAATTTCGCGCGGGATACTATATATTATTAGGATTATAGCCCTGCTATTATACCTAATACTCTAGACGCTAGTTCCTCCCTATAAGACGAGAATAGAGAACGTAATCGACTTCCTACTCGGGTATACTATAGACTTCTTTAGGTTTAGGAGGCAGAACTATTTAATTAGGTAACGGGTCGTCTAGGGCCTTGCGGAGCTAGTTAGCATAGAATAAGTTAGTTATCTTATAGCTATCTAGCAGGTCGAGAATATAGCTAAAGCCTTTTTCGGCAGTAATTATAAATAGACTAGACTACTAGGCGTCGAGACGAGTTATTAGGGCGACTATGCTAAATCCCTTCTGTTATAGGAAGACTTTATCCCTAATAGTAAAGTCTATAGGACGTCTCTTTTTATTGGCCTATTGTTTTTACTAAGCCTAGGTTCGGGCTATAGCGTTATTAGCCTATTGCTATACCTCCTATGCTCGAGCTATAAGGCAGGAGGCGATATAGGCAGGGTCCGTAGAATTATTAGGGGTTAAAGAACTATTTAATTAAGGCAGAGAGAGAGGGTTTCTAACGTCTCTACTAAGTACTACTATTAAGGGGGCTATACTAATCGAAGCGTGCTAGGAAGAGTTATGCACGAAGTCTAGCGCTAGCAGATAATTGCTCTAGTCGTCTTAATGCTTATCGATATAGAAGCGTAGCCTCTAATCTAGATACTAGTTTATAACCTCGACGCTGCTTTATATTTACGGGTAGAGGGCGCTACTATAGCAATGCTTTATACTAGTAAGGTCGTTAATTTTCTTTAGGAATAACGAGATAAAAGGACTAGTATTATCCGTAATCTAAGCAGTCGGCAGGCTAAAAAAGCAGTATAGGTGCTAGAAGTAATAGCTAGCGAGGGTCTCCAAGGTATTATTCTTCTTTCCGGGCAACGTAGCAATAATCCGGCTAAGCTTGCAGATAAAAGTCCAGACGTAGTCGTATCCGTAGCAGTCTATAAGCATAGTCTTTCCGTTATAAGCAACGTGCTCCTAAATAGCGGTTAGTACTAGCAGAGGGTATAGGAGTCTAGGGGTCTTATTATAGGGGGTCTTATTTCTGCAATAGTCGTAGTAGTTGCGGATATACCTCCGGACGTCCTGCTTTATCTAGGGCTAGTAGTAGTCCTATTATAGTACCTTAATCGTCTTATTTTAGCCTCTATAAGCGAAGATTAGAGGTTCGTAGGCTTTGCGAATTAGGGCTATGCAGAGGAATAGTCGTCTATTAGCAGTCTATTCTAGGACGATTAAGTGCTTGCTATAGTAGCCGAGTTCTTAAATCGCGTTTTCTTTTTAAATAAGCGTAGCGAGGTTAGTACTATAGGGGGTTATAGTATTAGGTAGACGAATTAGGGCGATTATTAGGGTAACCTCTAGGAGGTCGAAACTAAGAGACTCTAGCTTAATTAATTAGCTTATCCGTTCTTCCTTTTCTCTAGCTTTAACTATAGGGTATTTAACTATCTTGCGCGAGAAAGCATTTATAGCTATATTTAGTCGGCTAGGGCAATAGAGGAAACGGATATCGAATTAAGCTAGGAAGTCAGACTAATAGACTTATTAGACTAAGAGCAACCTCTTTATTAAGAAGTATACTAGGGCCTTATAGTCTATAACGATATCGAATTTCTAACCGAGGAGTTCTAGGTAGAAGTGTTCGAGGCTCTAGATAATAGCGAGGAGCTTACGGTCTTAGATTAGATAGGCACGTTTAGCAGGGGATATAGTCTTAGAGAAGAAGCCTATAGGCTTCTAGGTCGAGTCGGTCTGTTATTGCTATAATATACTAGCGGTTGCGTTCCGGGAGGCGTTAGTCTTAAGTCGGGTTATTAGTTTAGGATAGAAGAAGGCGAGGACGGGAGCTTTAGTTGCGAGCTTCTTTATTTAATTAAATGCTTTGCGCTATTCCGGTCTAAGTTTAAAAGGCATATCCTTCCTAAGCAGTTAGTTTAAGGGTTTAGCAGTCGTACTAGCGTAATAGCAGAAAATCTAGATAAAGTTGCAAAAACCTATAAAAAAGCATATAGCTTTATAGTCTCTAAGGTCTTCGAACTTCTAATCTATAATAGCCTATACCTTACGGGGGTTAATACTAAGTCCTACGCTAGCGTATAGCATTACGCTAAGGTAGTTAACCTTAGTAATATTAAACCGAGATTTCTTAATATTACCCTATAGATTAGCCTAATAAAAGCGCTAGATAACCTTACGGCATTTAATCTAATAGTCTTCCTTATTATTATTATCCGTATAGATTAGGACGTTATCTGCGTATGCACTAGTATATCGATCGAGGAGGTTATAGAGTTAGGCATTAATAAAGTTCTAGAACTAAGCAGGGCCGACCTTTAATCCGAATAGAAGGACTAACTAACGGAACGTACTAAACCTAGTATGGAATGCTATTAGGTATTTAGAGGCCGGGTCGAGACGGAGGTAGTAGAATGCCTAGATAACGTCGATCTTAGAGAAGCGTTTTGCGGATTGGCAGTTAAAAGCAGTACTATTAAGAGAGGGGGCGGGTAAAATACGACTCTTTAGGTAGTCGTTTATCTAATAGTAGTTAATATAGAAACGTTAGGCCGTAGAGTACGGCTTTAGCGCGAATAGGACGGAGGCGGCATGCGGGCTAGCGTTAGGCTTAATAAAACCTATCTCGAGCAGATAATCTATAGTCTCTTTCTCTAACGGCAAGTATTTAATTAGAGTGCGATAAGACGGGGGACTAGCTAGGTAAAGGGGTTTCTTAAGTTCTAGCGTAATATTATAACTAGGATAGGGACTCGTAAGAGTATATGCTTCCTTCTTGCTAAAGAAGCCTTCTATATGCGCAAGGGGTTGCAGAATTAGGCTACGGACTAGGGCAACCTAATCGGGGTCTTCTCCTGCTAGGAATAGGATCTCTTAGCCTTAATATATGCGACTTGCGGGACTAAGCTTCGCAATCGAGACCTCGGGCAGGTCGGGGTCGTCTTCTAAGGGTACGGGCTAGGTTAGTATTAAGGGAGTTAATTCCTCCTATTATATCTATCGGGAATCCTCTTAGACTGCTCGGATTAATTAGTCTTAGCAGTCCTAGTTATCTTCCTAGGGGTCGGTCGGGTTAAGGGTTTTAGTCTAGGTCGGGGTCTAGGCTAGCTTTTTTTTCTTCGCGGGCTATATAAAGTTATTATTTTTCTACGAGCGTTAGAGGATCTTATACTTCTTCTCGTCTGCTTTAATTAATTAGTTCTAGCGTTCCGCGTTAGCCTAAACGGCCGGGTCGATCTGCCTATTAAGTAAAGGCGTCTTAGGCAGAAGGATTAAGAGGGAGTACTTAGCAAGGGCGGGGAGGTTATTAGGCTAGATAAGCTTTTAAGCGGCATAGTCGAGTAGTAGTTTCTTTTCGGCCAGCTAGTATAGGCTAATAAAGAGATCCTAGGCATAATCGGTAACTTAGAAGGTCTCCTAGGGAAAGGACTAGCTATCGATTATAAGGGTTGCAATTAACTGCTTACGTACGGAACTAGCTAGGCGGCCTTAGAAATCGACTAGGGGGACTAGACTAACTAGGACGAGTTTAGCATCGAGGCGTTTAATAGCCTGCTTAGCGAATTAGCGACTAATAAGGAGACAGGCATCTACTCCGGTATTATAGAGAGATAAGGCTTAAAAAGCGATTCTATTAATTTAAACTTAACTATTAATAGTAAATAACTCTCTTACTTTTTTCTCTATACGTAAGACCTTTAGGACTATTAAGGAGCCTTATAATAGTCCTACTCTTTTCCTAAATCCGAGTCTTTAGAGGTAGTTGGTAGCGGCGTTAGCGTCCTCCTTAAGCCCGAGATCCGGGCTTAGTCGGAGCAATTTTTAGCTATATAGCCCTTCTTTCTATAGATAAAGCACGTGCTATTATCCTAGTAGACCTTCTTTTTATCCTTAGAGAGAGCCTTGCCTTTTTCCTTAGATATTATTATCGGGGTCTTTTTATTTTCCCCTGCTAGCTTATCTTTATAGCGGGGAGTACGACTACTTGCTCGCTAGGTCTCCTATCGGACGGCATCTCTCTTTTAGTAGTAGACTAAGTCCTTAATATAGCCGCAAAAGTCTTTATAGGAAAGGCTATTATCCTTAGTCTTAGTTAATAGGCTAGAGTCTAGGTTAGTCGGAAAGTAGTCCTAAAGCGTATACTTTATTTAATTAAATAGTATATAGGTCTTAGCGGCTAGGTTATCGAATTCCGCAATAAATTCCTAGATCTCCTATTTGCTAGAAATCGAGAAGTTTAAATAGCGGAGGCAATTAGCAGCCTCTGCAAACTTATTCGGATTGCTATAGGCGGACTCGAGATACTAAATTATCTCGGCTAGTCCGGAGAAGGGTTATTCTATAGAGTCGTACCGGGTCTCGAGGGTCTTGCAGGCCTTGCCCTCGAGGGAGCGAAACAAAAAGCCTATCCTGTCTTCCTCGTCCCGAAAGGTAGCCTTATTAGTTCTTATCTTATCTTTTAAGTTAGTTAGAAAAGCGCTAAACTCGCCTTTCTTTCTAGAGAATATTCTAATATCCTTATAGCGAGTCTTAGCTAAGTTAGAGTAAGCCGGGTTTAGTTATCCGATAGCGGCGAAGATAGGCTATGCGGCCTTTCTAGAGGGGACGAAAGCAGTAGATCGATCCGTAAAAGCTATCGAGGCTTCTCTACGGGCGGGCTTAGGGGTCTGTTAGCTCTGCAAGTTAGCAATCTGCTACTAGAGAGCCGCTAACTAGGACTATAGGTCCTAGTTAGTTAGGGTCGTTAAGGAAGAAGCTATAATTAAATAGTCTTCGTCCTTAATATTATAATTTTAGTCTTAGGGGTCGTGTTCTAATTCTCTTAAGGCTAATCTTGCAGAGCGTCGAGGAAAGGTCTAGTCTTAGCTTCTAGATATATATTGGGAAGCGGGTCTAAGTCTTAGGTCTTATTCCTCGGAGCCTAATTAAATAGTTTAAAAGGTCCAGGAGTCTTCTAGGGTCTTAGCTGCCTGTCTTAGCAACGGAAGGTCGTAGTCTTAGTCTTAGGTCGTATTATATGGGTATTTTGCGTCTTCGTATAAGACGTAAGGCTAATACGTATTTATAAACTACTCGTTAGCAATATATTAATCTTAGAATAGTATTACGGCCTTAGAATAATAAGTAAATATATTATAGGCACTATAAATAAAGATTCTAAGATAAAGAGAAAAGAGGAAAAAGGGGGCATAAAGCTATGCGTACTAAGAAAGACTATATATACGGCTACACGTGATCCAGGGTCTGTCAGGGCTATAATTAAATAGTTCTTGCCCTCGTAACTGTGGCTACGTGGCCTAAAGGGTTAGTATTTGTGCGGCGCGTAACAAGGGAGGCCCTTAGAAGTCCCTAAACCCCCCCCCCCCTGCCTCGGCATAGGCTGCGATAGCCTCCTGCTAGCGCCTTTCCCGTTGTGCCTTTCGTATCTCTTCCTCTATAGTCGGCGGCGGCGGCGGCGGCGGCGATAGGCGTATTGTATTAATCGCCTAGCGAGGCTTCGGCTGGAAAAGACGCTTAAAGGTATCTTATGCCGTCTCGAGGCCGAGGAATTCTTCTTTCTTATCCCGAAGCTCGAGCTACTATAAGATCGTAAGCCTTTTCCGCTTGCTATTAACGATCTAATACTTCTCTTCGCGATACTAGCGAAGAAGGTCTTCTTTCTCTCGTCGATTAGCGTGCTATACGAGACAAAGTTGTTAACGTTTAGCCTTTTCCTCCTTAGCCTCTTAGGTGCGTTATAAGGCCTTACGAACGTCCCTAAGACTTAGGCTTATATAAAAAGTACCTTCCCCCGGCTTAATAGTCTTTCCTCTCTTTAATTTGCGGGAGAAGCGCTCTATACGCTATATACGAGACTTAAGGTGCTGCGAAAGGTTATTCTTTATAATAACTGCTTCTATAATAGTATAGCTAATTGTCTTTAGATTCCTCTGCGTTAGTAAGCTTAGGAGAGGGCTATAGCGTTAGCGGATATTATTCGTAGCGTTAGCAGCCTGTTTAAATCGCGTTTCTTATAGCAGAAGAGATGCGTAGCCGTCGAGGGTATTATAGGCTCGAAGACGCCGTTTCTAAAGGTATTCGATCGCGAATTTTAGCGTAACTAGCTAAATGCCTGTTTTTTCGAAGCCTCGTATAATATAACGAGCTTCGAAGCCCTCGCTAAAGGTTTGCTAAAATAACTCTAAGAAATCAAGCCGCTTAAAGCTAAACTCTCCTCGATAGAGGAAGTTACGAAGAATCTTTTGTTATAATGCCTTTAAGGGCTAGAAAACCCTAACGTCGAGAGGCTAAAGGAAATGCGTCGAATAAGGTAGAAAGACGGCTACAATAATATCGAACTTAATATAATACTCGATAAAAGCTAAGTCTGTATAGCCGCTAAAGCTATCGATAATTAGGAGCCTTAAAATCCTCTCGCCTTCTAGGATAGTCCTAGGCTCGGCTGCCTTGCTATCTTTATCTTAAAGCTACTTATTGCAGCTAAACTAGCCTAATAGAGTAAGGCCGCTACGTCGAGCACGGGCAGATCGATCCTATAATATCTTATTAAAGTAATAGATCTATTTAAGGGTGATCTTAGCGTTGCTAAACCCTATATCTGTTACGCGCCGCACAAATACTAACCCTTCAGGCCACGTAGCCACAGTTACGAGGGCACTAACTATTTAATTATAGCCCTAACAGACCCTGGATTACGTGTAGCCGTATATATAGTCTTTCTTAGTACGCATAGCTTTATGCCCCCTTTTTCCTCTTTTCTCTTTATCTTAGAATCTTTGTTTATAGTGCCTATAATACATTTACTTGTTATTCCAAGGCCGTAATACTATTCTAAGATTAATATATCGCTAACAAGCGGTTTATAAATACGTATTAGCCTTACGTCCCGTACAAAGACGCAAAATACCCGTACAACACGACCTAAGACTAAGACTACGACCTTCCGTTGCTAAGATAGGCAGCCGAGACCCTAGAAGACTCCCGGACCTTTTAAACTATTTAATCAGGCTCCGAGGAACAAGACCTAAGACTTAGACCCGCTTCCCGACATATATCTAGAAGCCAAGACCAGACCTTTCCTCGACGCTCTGCAAGATTAGCCTCGAGAGAATTAGAATACGACCCCTAAGACTAAGATCACGATATTAAGGACGAAGACTATTTAATTATAGCTTCTTCCTTAACGACCCCGACTAACTAGGACCTATAGTCCTAGTTAGCGGCTCTCTAGCAGCAGATTGCCGACTTGCAGAGCTAATAGACCCCTAAGCCTGCCCGCTATAGAGAAGCCTCGATAGCTTTTGCGGATCGATCTACTGCTTTCGTCCCCTCTAGAAAGGCCGCATAGCCTATTTTTGCCGCTATCGGATAACTAAACCCGGCTTACTCTAACTCGGCTAAGACTCGCTGCAAGGATATTAGAACGTTCTCTAGAAAGAAAGGCGAGTTTAGCGCCTTTCTAACTAACTTAAAAGATAAGATAAGAACCGATAAGGCTACTTTTCGGGACGAGGAAGACAGGATAGGCTTTTTGTTTCGCTCCCTCGAGGGCAAGGCCCGCAAGACCCTCGAGACCCGGTACGACTCTATAGAATAACCCTTCTCCGGACTAGCCGAGATAATTTAGTATCTCGAGTCCGCCTATAGCAATCCGAATAAGTTCGCAGAGGCCGCTAATCGCCTCCGCCGTTTAAACTTCTCGATCTCTAGCAAATAGGAGATCTAGGAATTTATCGCGGAATTCGATAACCTGGCCGCTAAGACCCGTATACTATTTAATTAAATAAAGTATACGCTTTAGGACTACCTTCTAACTAACCTAGACTCTAGCCTGTTAACTAAGACTAAGGATAATAGCCTCTCCTACGAAGACTTTTACGGCTATATTAAGGACTCGGTCTACTATCGAAAGAGAGATGCTATCTAATAGGAGACCTAGCGAGCAAGTAGTCGTACTCCCCGCTGTAAAGATAAGCCGGTAGGGGAAAATAAGAAGACCCCGACGATAATATCTAAGGAAAAAGGCAAGGCTCTCTCCGAGGATAAAAAGAAGGTCTACTAGGATAACGGCACGTGCTTTATCTATGGAAAGAAGGGCTATATAGCTAAAGATTGCTCCGACCGAGCCTAGATCTCGGGCTTAAGGAGGACGCCGACGCCGCTACCGACTACCTCTAAAGACTCGGATTCGGGAAAAGAGTAGGACTATTATAAGGCTCCTTAATAGTCCTAAAGGTTTTACGTGTAGAGAGGAAGGTAGGAGAGTCGTTTACTATTAATAGTTAAGTTTAAATTAATAGAATCGCTCTTTAAGCCTCGTCTCTATATAATACTAGAGCAGATGCCCGTCTCCTCGTTAGTTGCTAATTCGCCGAGCAGGCCGTTAAACGCCTCGATGCCGAACTTGTTCTAGTTAGTCTAGTCCCCCTAGTCGATTTCCAAGGCCGCCTAGCTAGTCCCGTGCGTAAGCAGTTAATTACGACCCTTATAATCGATAGCTGGTCCTTTCCCTAGGAGACCTTCTAAGTTACTAATTATGCCTAGGATCTCTTTATTAGCCTGCACTAGCTAGCTAAAAAGAAACTACTACTCGACTATGCCGCTCGAAAGCTTGTCTGGCCTAACGACCTCCCCGCCCTCGCCAAGTACTCCCTCTCGATCCTTCTGCCTAAGACGCCCTTACTTAATAGGCAGATCGACCTAGCCGTTCAGGCTGATACGGAACGCCGGAACTAATTAATCCGAGCAGTCTAAGAGGATCCCCGACGGACACGATAGGAGGAATTAACTCCCTTAATGCCGACCTAGCCCGTACCCTTAGAAGACGACCCCAACCTGCCCGAGGTCTCGATTGCGAAGCTTAGTCCCGCGAGTCGCATATATTAAGGCCAAGAAATCCCGTTCCTAGCAGGAGAAGACCCCGATTATATTGCCCTAGTCTATAGCCTAATTCCGCAGCCCCTCGCTTATATAGAAGGCTTCTTTAGCAAGAAGGAAGCATATACTCTTGCGAGTCCCCGTCCTAGTTACGATATTATGCTAGAACTTAAGAAACCCCTCTACCTAGCTAGTCCCCCGTCTTATCGCACTCCGATTAAATACTTGCCGTTAGAGAAAGAGACTATAGATTATCTGCTCGAGATAGGTTTTATTAAGCCTAACGCTAGCCCGCATGCCGCCTCCGTCCTATTCGCGCCGAAGCCGTACTCTATAGCCCGACGTTTCTATATCGACTACCGTTAGATAAACGACTACCTGAAGAGTCGTATTTTACCCGCCCCCTCTCTTAACGGTACTGCTTTTAACTGCCGATCCGCGAAACGCTTCTCTAAGATCGACGTTATCTAGGCATTCTACCGCCTCCGTTTCGACCCGGCCTCCAAATACCTAATAGTATTCCGTACTAGGTTTAGTACGTTCCGTTAGTTAGTCCTTCCGTTCGGATTAAAGGTCGGCCCTGCTTAGTTCTAGAACTTTATTAATGCCTAACTCTACGACCTCCTCGATCGATATGCTAGTGCATACGCAGATAACGTCCTAATCTATACGGACGATAATAACGAGGAAGACTATTAGATCGAATACCGTAAGGTTATCTAGCGCCTTTATTAGGCTAATCTATAGGGTAATATTAAGAAGTCTCGGTTTAACGTTACTAAGGTTAACTACCTCGGCGTAATGCTATACGCTAGCGTAGGACTTAGTATCGACCCCCGCAAGGTACAGGCTATTACGGATTAGAAGTTTAAAGACCTTAGAGACTGTAAAGCTATACGCTCTTTCGTAGGTCTTTGCAACTTTATCCGGATTTTCTGCTATTACGCTAGTACGACTGCCGAACCCTTAAACCGACTGCTTAGGAAGGATATGCCCTTTAAACTTAGACCGGAATAGCGCGAAGCATTTAATTAAATAAAGAAGCTCGCAACCAAAGCTCCCGTCCTCGCCTTCTTCCGTCCTAAACTAACGACCCGACTTAAGACCGACGCCTCCCGGAACGCAACCGCTAGTATATTATAGCAATAATAGACCGACTCGACCTAGAAGCCTATAGGCTTCTTTTCCAAGACTATATCCCCTGCTAAACGCGCCTATCCGATCTAAGACCGTAAGCTCCTCGCCGTTATCTAGAGCCTCGAATACTTCTACCTAGAACTCCTCGGTTAGAAATTCGATATCGTTACGGACTATAAGGCCCTAGTATACTTCTTAACAAAGAGGTTGCTCTCGGTCTAATAAGTCCGTTAGTCCGACTTCCTAGCTTAATTCGATATCCGTTTCCTCTATCGCCCTAGCCGACTAAATATAGCTGCAGATGCTCTCTCGCGCAAGATAGTCGAACACCCTATAGTTAAAGCTAGAGAAAAGGAAGAACGGATAAGCTAATTAATTAAGCTAGAGTCTCTCGGTTTCGACCTCCCGGAGGTTACCCCGATAATCGCCCCGATTCGTCTACCTAATGCCGCAACCCCCTATAGTGCCGACCTCGCTACGCTTATTTAAGAAGAAAACGCAATTTAAGAACTCGGCTACTATAGCAAGCACTTAATCGTCCTAGAACAGACTGCTAATAGACGACTATTCCTCTACATAGCCCTAATTCGCAAAGCCTACGAACCTCCGATCTTTGCTTATAGAGGCTAAAACAAGACGATTAAGGTACTGCAATAGGACTACTACTAGCCCTAGATAAAGCAGGACGTCCGGAGGTATATCCGCAACTGCTACGACTATTGCAGAAATAAGACCCCCTATAATAAGACCCCTAGACTCCTATACCCTCTGCTAGTACTAACCGCTATTTAGGAGCACGTTGCTTGCAACGGAAAGACTATGCCTATAGACCGCTACGGATATAACTACGTCTAGACCTTTATCTGCAAGCTTAGCCGGATTATTGCTACGTTGCCCGGAAAGAAGAACGATACCTTAGAGACCCTTGCTAGCTATTACTTCTAGTACCTATACCGCTTCTTTAGCCTGCTAACTGCTTAGATTACGGATAATACTAGTCCTTTTGTTTTATTATTCCTAAGGAAAATTAACGACCTTACTAGCATAAAGCATTGCTATAGTAGCGCCCTCTACCCGCAGATATAAGGCAGCGTCGAGGTTACGAACTAGTATCTGGATTAGAGGCTACGCTTCTATATCGATAAGCATTAAGATAACTAGAGCGATTATCTGCTAGCGCTAGACTTCGCGTATAACTCTTCCTAGCACGCTTCGATTAGTATAGCCCCCTTAATAGTAGCACTTAGCAGAGACGTTAGAAATCCTCTCTCTCTGCCTCGATTAAATAGTTCTTCGACCCCTAATAATTCTACGGACCCTGCCTATATCGCCTCCCGCCTCGTAGCTCGAGCATAGGAGGTGCAGCAATAGGCTTATAACGCCGCAGCCTAAACCTAGGCTTAGCAAAAACAATAGGCCAATAAGAAGAGACGTCCTATAGACTTTACTATTAGGGATAAAGTCTTCCTACGATAGAAGGGATTTAGTATAGTCGCCCCGACAACTCGTCTCGACGCCTAGTAGTCCAGTTTATTTACGATTACTGCCGAAAAAGGCTTTAGCTATATTCTCGACCTGCCGGATAGCTATAAGATAACTAACTTATTCTATGCTAACTAGCTCCGCAAGGCCCTAGACGACTCGTTACCCGATTAAATAGTTCCGCCTCCTAAACCTAAAGAAGTCTATAGTATACCCGAGTAGGAAGTCGATTACGTTCTCCGTTCTCGTCTTATAGGGAGGAACCGGCGTCTAGAGTATTAGGTATAATAGCAGGGCTATAATCCTAACGATACGTAGTATCCCGCGCGAAATTTTAAGAACGCGCCCGTCGCCTTGCAAGAGTACTATAACCGTTACGTTAATGCCCCTAGGCCCCCTATAAATTTAATTAAGTAGTTAGCAGCGGCTGCGGCCGATAAACTATATAACGACGATAACGACGATAACTGTGTAACGTTAACTGCAGCAGCTCCCCGCGTCCGGCGATATCCGCCTTAATAGGCATATTAAGGCCTTATTCGGGGGGTAGTGTTACGCGCCGCATAAATACTAACCCTTTAGGCCACGTAGCTATAGTTACGAGGGCACTAACTATTTAATTATAGCCCTAACAGACCCTGGATTACGTGTAGCCGTATATATAGTCTTTCTTAGTGCGCATAGCTTTATGCCCCCTTTTTCCTCTTTTCTCTTTATCTTAGAATCTTTATTTATAGTGCCTATAATATATTTACTTGTTATTCCAAGGCCGTAATAATATCTAATTAGGCAAATTGCATATTATTAGGGCTATTAATAGACGCCTATAACTCTGTTAGAAAGGTCTTAAAGACTAGCTAAGGAGGCATCTTATCGCTAATAGCATTAGCAGCGCCGATTAGGGTATAAGACTTACGATCGCCTAGATTAGTTACTTCTAGGCGATTATAACGAGTAGACCTTACAATAATAATAGAAACACGTTCTTAAAGGCTACCGATCCGAATCCTATATTTATCCTCGTTCTAGACCTCTAAAGGGCCGATCTTATAGTTACGAACAAGGCCCTAAAGCGTCTCGAAAAAGGATACGATGCTAGAGAGGTTCCTAGCCTTAATACTTCGTCTCGACTTCTTAACGGCTTTAACCGTTATTTTGCGAACCTTACGATAATTCTATACCTAGTCTTCGTACTAGGAATCTAATAGCAGCGTAGCAGCGCTATCTTATCGTTAAAGAAGCGTATACGCAGCGCTAATAATTTAAGGCTTCCTCGTAGGAAAGCCTCCTTTCTAGAGCTAAAGGATAAAGGCTAGGAGGGCATTATCTTTGTTATCGTTTAATAAAGGCTTCTGGCCCCTAGGGCCTAAGTCCCGAAGCCCTTTAAGCTGCTTAATCGCACGTTAAACGTGCGATTTCGTTACGCTAAATTGGGTAGCAGCGGCACGGATAGAAAAAGGCGTCGAGGGCGCTGTCGATTTAACCGTACGGCTGCGTTCTTAGCGTCTCGCGATAGCCTTACGGGAGGCTAAGATAGCCTTTGCGGCTTAAAGGGTAGGCTAATGCTTAATTATAATATCTTTTAATAACGAACGAGTTATTCGCGATAAAGATAATATATTTTTTAGGTGACGATACTATACAAGAAATACGTGGCGCTAGTAGTGGGGCCCTGAGTCGCTATCCCTTTTTTGAGCGGCTATCCCCCTTTTTTTCCGCCTACTAGGCGAGGGCACGAGCCTAGGACCTACGGGTACTAGTATGCAGGTATTTGTTTTTCCTAACAGACGGACGAACTTTTCTGCAGTGTTGGACTCACGTGAGCAATAATCTTTTGAGCCGAGCCGAGCGTGGCTTCGGACTTTTGGCATTTTCACACTCACGTGGCCGGTGCCCTTGCTTGGGAGAAACGGTCGGAATGACAATGTCCATCTCACGAATTGTTTCAAGCACGCGTTTTTTTTTTTCTCGTGTGAGAGTTCACCTTGGTACCTTTTTCACTACCAACAACAACGCACCCAAGAAGAAGAGAAACGTGGATACCTAAACTTATGTTTGTACATATGTATGTACATACTTACATACATATGTATGTGCCTGCCTAGATGGTCCCCGCCTTTCGTCAACGGCTTCAGCCTGGAGTCGGTTTTAAAAGCCTCTTTTTTTTTTCCATCGAGGAAGGGAGAGAGAGAGAGAAGGAGAGGGGGTAAATAGGTTTAATTGCTGTCACTATCCGTACCTTGCGCTCATCCGCTGCTCGTCTAAGGTTTGATGTGCATACATATGTATGTATGTACATAGGTATTTCTACGTCCGTATGTACAGATCCGTAGGTAGAAGTTGGCCGTCAACGATGATGCTTGCGCCGGACTGTCACGTGCTGGGGTGAAGATGCAAAGACAAGTGTTAGGAAATCATAAACGCTAAGGTACTCGCACACATTGCCTCTTCTACTATTCGCACGCCAAAACACTCGTACGACGACAAAGAGCACAAGAGCACAAGAGTGAAAGTGAGCCGTGAACGAGATACTTGCCCCTCAAGTATCGCCACGATCCCGCCCCCACTCAGCTACCTGAGACGGCATCGGTCCACTTGCCGCGGATACTAAGGGATGTCGTACTTATCAGCCTCCGCCTCGCCACAACTCTACCTTGACCCTCGGGCATCCGCAAGGCAGAAGCATCCGTGCAGCTAGCGCGGACAGGTACTCGGTCACTGAGACAGTACATCTGCCAAGGTACCGGGTTTCGCCGCGGGCGGGACCCACAGCCCACCATCCCATCAGTCCCCAGCGGCGCCTCGCCTCCATCGTCTTCTCTTTTTTTTTTTTCCTCTCTCCTCTCTTCCTTCTGCCTTTCTTTTCGCATCATCCATTTTGTCTCCCTCTTTCCTACCAACCACCTCCTACCCGCCCCCCCCTCCCCCCCCTTCTCTCATCTCCTCCAAATCCTGCTTCTCTCTGCCACGACTTTGACGACACCCCCCCCCCCTCCCCCCCCTCCTTCCCCAACCACGTACCCACGCCCTTTCGTCTGGACCTTCCTTGACTGACGTAAGTCCCCTGGTCCAGTGGACGAGTCGCTGGTCCTCGCTGGTATTCGTTGGCCTCGTTATTCTCTTCCCATTCTACTCTCGCCAGCTGGTCTACGCCTGTCACTTCGCGCCGCCATCGGCTTGAAAGAAAAAGACGACGAGACGAGGGAAAAAGTATTTTTTGTTTCTTGTCGCCGTTGGTCGCGCCTTCCCTTCTGGGCCACATACGCCGACAAGATAAAAAATCATCGTCGTCGTCCGCCCCAGCCTTCCTTTTCCATCACCAACATCATTTTCCGACGTCGCTAGCAACTATACTTTGTCGACGCCGACGATGTCCATGTACTCACATCGCGGCATGGGCGCCGTGCCTCAGGGCAACTCGGTGCGAATCAACGAATTACTGGATCAGATACGAGCCGAATTCGAGACGCAGTTGCGTCAAACCGAGGGCTTCGAGCATCAGAGTATGTCTCCCGTCCTTGTTGTCCTCGAAGAAAAAAAAAGGGAAAAAAAAACTCACACCTGTTTTCCTCCCCAGTCTCCGCTCAAGTCAGTGAGATGCAGCTCGTGCGGGAAAAGGTCTACGCCATGGAGCAGACACACATGACGCTGAAGCAAAAGTGAGTTAGCTCGTAGTGTTCCCATCTATCCTCTCACTTTCTCACGCACCATAATCCAGGTACGAGGAAGAAATCAGTATGTTGCGGCATCAACTCGAAGCTGCCCGCAAAGGAGGTCCGCAGCCCGGCATGCCCGGCCCGCCCCAGCATCCCGGCCCTTCGCAACAGCCCCCGTCCATCGCGCCCGGCAACGGCCTCTTTAGCGGCATTATGGCTGGCGGTAATCAGGCCGGACTAGCCCCGCCGCAGCAGCACCCTCCCCCCCAGGAGCAGCAGGTAGGACCTCAGCACCAGATGGCTCAGGGCCCGCCGGGTCTCCCTGTCCCTCCACCGCATCCTAATGCCCAGCAGCCTCCGTACCAGCAGCCCTATCCTCAGGGGCCTGTCTCGAACGGCATGGGCCCGCAGCCGCCGCAGAGCACGGCGTCACCCGGCCCGGGTAGACGGGGCGTCGGCAGGCCTCCGCACGCTGTCGGTCCGGCTACGCCCCAGATCAACACACCGGTGCCGTATCCAGGAAACGCCCAGTCGCCCCAAGTCAGCCATCCGACGCCGGATCACGCCCGCATGGGCGGCCCTCGGGCGCCTCCCGTCGGCAACTCGCTGGGCGATCTCGAGGTCGAAGCCGTGGCTCCCCACAACAAGAAGACGGGCAGTGACTGGCACGCCATCTTCAACCCACAAGTTCAGCGCGTGCTTGACGTCGAGCTGGTCCACTCGCTCCCCCACGAAAGTGTCGTCTGTTGCGTCCGCTTCAGCCACGACGGCAAGTACGTCGCCACCGGCTGCAACCGGTCAGCGCAAATCTACGATGTCCAGACGGGCGAGAAGGTGTGCGTTTTGGAGGATCACAATGCCCAGGACATGAGCGCGGACCTGTACATTCGCAGCGTGTGCTTCAGCCCGGATGGGCGTTACCTCGCCACTGGCGCCGAGGACAAGCTGATACGGGTGAGATTCCTCGAGACTGCGGCGCGAGCCGGAAAAGGCGGACTGCTGACGCTAAACGTGTGTGTTTGTGTGTGCGTTGTTTGCGCGTGCAGGTGTGGGACATCGCGACGCGGACGATTCGCAACCACTTCGCTGGACACGAGCAAGACATTTATTCGCTGGACTTTGCTCGTGACGGGCACACCATCGCCTCGGGCAGCGGCGACAGGACTGTGCGGCTCTGGGATATTGAGCAGGGCACCTGCACGCTCACTCTGACCATAGAAGATGGTGTGACGACGGTGGCCATTTCGCCCGACACGCAATTCGTTGCTGCCGGCTCGCTGGACAAGAGCGTCCGCGTCTGGGACATACGCTCGGGCTTCCTGGTTGAGCGGCTCGAGGGCTCCGATGGACACAAGGACAGTGTTTATTCCGTCGCCTTTTCGCCAAACGGCAAAGACCTCGTCAGCGGGAGCCTCGACCGGACAATCAAGATGTGGGAGCTTAGTGTGCCTCGTGGCAACGGCACCACCGGACCCAAGGGCGGCAAGTGCGTCAAGACTTTCGAGGGCCATCGGGACTTTGTGCTGTCGGTTGCCCTGACGCCCGACGCCAACTGGGTGCTGTCGGGATCCAAGGACCGCGGGGTGCAGTTCTGGGACCCTCGCACGGGCACGACGCAGCTGATGCTGCAGGGACACAAGAACTCGGTCATTTCGGTCGCGCCGAGCCCTCAGGGCATGTATTTTGCGACGGGCTCGGGCGACATGAAGGCCAGGATCTGGTCCTATCGACCCTTCTAAGGAGAGGGTCAAGGTCAAGCCTCAGCAGTTGTAGCCCCCCGCCGCGGTGTTTGATTTGACGCGAAGGTATCCACAGCTGTCATTACAGGCCCTCTTCCATCCACTTATGAGGCTGGCTGGCTCCTTGTTATGTCAAGGAGCGGAAGAGACTAGATAGAACATCATCGTGTTGTCTTTTTCTCACCTTTTTGCTGTTACCCTTTCCTTTTTCTTTTTCCTTTTCTGTTTCCTTTTCTGTTTCCTTTCCTATATCCTTTACCTTTTTCTTGGTCTCCATTTTCTTGTCCATCGTAGTCGTCGCCGTACGAGTGCCAGCCAAGACGAAGTCATCCTTTTCAAGCTTCACCGAATCGGGACCTAGGCGGGAGACGACGACGCCCCGATCAGGCGCAGAGGAAGATTCTCTCTCGAAGACGAAGGGTTTGGCGTCGTCATGGCGGGAAGAGAAGTCGTGGTCTGTTGCGACGATGGCGTGGGCGCGAGCGAGGATGGTGAGGAGCATTAGGCCAAGGGGGGCGTGCTGATTATCAGCGGCGAGTTGGGAAAAGGCACTTTTTTGTGTGTTTTATAATGGTTATATTTCCAATGCCGAATTTGTGTTTATAATTGTCAGCACTGACTGCCTTTCAACTCTCTCACTCGAACAGAGGAAAGAAGACAAAGGAGGAGGGGGAGGAGAGAAGGGGGAAAAAAACGCACACAAAAGCCCCGGGCAGAATAATCCTAACCCTCTCGGCCCTTCCCCCCCGAACGGCCCTTCGAAAACAGTTGAAGCAAGCCCACCAGCCCGACCTACCGTGCTGGTTCCGATGCCGATGGTTGAAGCCTTGAAGGATGGGGACCAGGAGCGATAGCCTCTGCGCCTCGTCTTCCTTGTCGTCGTCTTTGGGGTTTGATGGCGGCGTCCCTTTTGGGGGGAGGGTTATCATCTCGCTGACTCCATTGAATTTTTTTTTCAAAAAAAAAACAAACAAAAAAGTCTTTGGCGTTCTGAAAACGAGGCTATGTTTTTTTTGTTCTTCAGGGGCTGGTGCGCGGGAGAACAAAGGATAGGACGAAGACGAGGACGAGGACGAGGATGAGGGAGAGGTTCATCCATACAAAGAGATGGGAGAAAGAGGCAGGAGATACGAGAAGAGAAGAGAAGGGTTCTAGGGTAGGTTGCTTTTCTGAAGCGGTAAAAGTTTATCCCGCTGATAGTATTAGTCCGACGCAACTGTTTAGATAGCCTTATCCGCTCTTCTCAACCTGCCCGGAATCCGAAGGAGGGAGGCATCATCTCACTCAACTAACAAGACTCAAACACGCAGTACACAATTTTCGTGCATACATAGGTATGTATGTAGGTATACCGTATACATATATGTATGTACATATGTCCATCAAACCAGATCCATCATCATTCATGTCCTGCCCGTCATCCCCCCTTCGTCGCCACATCTACCGAGTACCGGCGGCCTACGCTCTAGCACAATGGTGGCGGCGGCCTTGGGAGGAAGGCGCCGGGGAGCCTGATTAGGGCTTAAATTACATACATACATACATACATATCATCTTACCAGTCGGAACCTTTGATGGTTTTCCTTCTTTGAGTGGGTAACTTCTGGTATTCCCGAACTATATCTGACAGTATCCGATACACAGAAAGCGAGCTGAGGTCCAGTCCATCCTCCACGATACCCGAGGCTGCAGCTGACACGCCCGTCAACTCACGCGGCGTAGACGCCGTCGTCGGCCATTGTGCTCTAGCCCAGCCAGCTTCATCCCGGGTACCGTGCTCGAAAATCGACGGCTCAACCACGATTGGAGGGCGTTTTAGAGCCATCAAGACTCTCTAACATCCACCAACCCACTCAACGTCGGCGACTGCGACGCGCCGGTCCCGACGCCAGTTCCAGTCTCTCCCCCTCATCCAGTGACAATCCTTGTTGGGCCTCTCCCTGCCCCACCACATCTTGCCCGTGTTATTTTGGTGTTTATCGTTGTTGTTTTTGCTGATCAAAGAGTGTTCCCAAACGCCCGCTTCGTAAGCTTTGTACCCAAAGCCGAAATGTCGCTTGGGCTTCAAGCCCGGCGACTTTTCCGGCTCGAACGAGGATCCCAGTCCCCTGCGCCTTTCACCAAGTGCCGTCCACTTGTCAAAATTGTAATGCTTCGAAGGCGTAATGGAGTGACTCGCCGCCGTCGTCGACGACGACTTGGCCGGCGCCGGGGCCTCCTGGAAGAAGAAGCCGTCGACGACCAAATCGCCATCCACGTCTCCCTTAATGTCATGCGGTAGAGACACTACCTCAACCGTCTCGCCGTCCTTCTCCCTGACCTCGCCGCTCTCGTGACTCCAGGTTCTCGAGTTGACTTCGAGCGAATTCCGCTGCTGCTCGCGTTCCTCCTCCTCGTCCTCGTCCCACATGTCGCTCCAGCTCTTGGATACGGATCCCTCTTGGCGGCCAAACAGTGCTGGCGTCGACAAGGCGAGCGGTTTCGCCTTGCAGATAGGGATCGATGCCGTGGCCGATTTGTCGCCAGAATGCTTGTCAGTCACGGATTTCAGGGAACCTTCAATCTGGCAACCGAGTATGGAGGACGACGACGGGGTTTGGATGCTGGCCGAGCACCAATCCAACGTCTCGCTCGACTTGGAGAACAGGTCTTCCGAATAGGACTCGTCGGGGATGACGCTCAACTGGCGGCCTTCGTGACGCGGGCTCGGCTGCAGCGCCTTGGCCCATGGGAACGAACCAGTCTCGACGTAAGGGCTCTGGAGAGACGGTGTGCGCAGAGGCTCCCTGTTTGCCGACGCGACGGTAGCCTTCTCCGCACCGCAGAAGTCGTCGAGTGACTCATCCTCCGTGGTGAAGCTGACAACCCGCTCGAGTGCGGCTCGCGCGCCGACCAGAGACCGTCTCCTCGGATCCAAGCTCATGCATTCGACAATGACCTCGTACGTGTCCTGCGACATGGCCGGGAAGACGTCAAAGAGACTCTGCTTGTCGCGGGAGTAGTCGAGGAAAAGGGGATCGGCTTCGGTCGGGGTCGTGAACGGATTTCTCGAGAACAGGATATTGAGCAGGCAGATGCCTATGGCCCAGATGTCGGCGTCGGCGGGAGAGTAACCGGCACCGGCCGAGTCGAATTGCTCCGGAGCCATGTAGCGATCGCTGCCGACGGTCAACTCATAGGACCACTTGTCCGTCGTGGCTAGGCCAAAATCGCCGAGCTTCATGGTGCCATCCTGGGCGAGGAATATATTCTCGGGCTTGATGTCACGGTGGTAGATGCCCTTGGAGTGAATGTAAGCGACGGCGTCGACGAGCTCCAACATGAAACGGCGGACATGTTCGGTCTGAAGGGGTCCGTGGCCGTTCCGAATCGCCTCATACAAGTCGCCCTGCGAGCAAAACTCCATAACAAGATAAACGTGTGCATCCGTCTCAAACGAGTGAACCAGGTTAACAATGTTGGGATGAAGACCGAGACTGCGATGAAGAGCCAGTTCTTCCGACTTGTCGTCAACGGCGAAGTCGCTGCCAACCTCGGCAGAAGTAGATTTCTTGGTCAGACATTTGATGGCCACGGGCTTGTTAGTCGAGAGATCCTGAGCCATAAACACCATGCCAAAAGAACCGTGGTTGAGTGGAGAGATGGTCTCGAAGCGACCGTCGAGAAGCACGCCGCCGACAAACTTGTCCCGAAGGCAATCCATGGCGCCCTTCTAGCGAGAAAGAAGATGAAAGAAGAAAAAAAAGAGAAAAAAGAGAAAGACTGGAATAAGCAGCTGCGGTTCAAAGGAAAAGTATATGTCCGAGGATCGGAAGGTCGACAGAGAAGCCTATGTAAATTGAGGAGGGGATCTTTTTTTTTTGGGCTTTTCGTCAATGTACGGGGCGGTAAACAATTCCGAGCCGAAGAAAAAGGTGAACGTCGAGAGGGAAAGGGAATTCGTTGCAAGGTACAGGAGATTCGACAAGAGTCGGCGAGGATCAATGGTTCATCGAAAGTATGTCGGTGGGAGGGAAACAAAGGAAACGCGTATATCGAGTCGCCGTGAAATGAAACGCCGGGAAGCCGAGCGGCTGCAAGAGAGTGGACAAGCGAGAAAATTCGTTATGGTGACATGAGGATCGTACGGATTGAGAGGGCTATTCGAACAGACGTTGAGAAACTCGAACAGACGATGACGTGAAGCTGATGCGGGTGGATGGTACTGAAGGAAAGGTGGGGCCAAACGGCCGAAGCGAAACGGTTGGAAGCCTCTTTGTCAGTGCGGACGTGGCTTGGGGAGAAGGCAAGGTAGTGTCGTCGTGGGTGATTGCCGGATTGTTGGGTGCAGTCCGAAGGACAGGATCGGATACAGGCCGATGAAGGGGCCAAGCCCCGATAGATCACCGCGTGACGGCCCTGGTGGATACCCGGCTGTGCCCCGTGCCCTCGTCGATCAGGCGTATTCGGGCAGAGAGTCGTCGGCGCTCGCGATGTCAAGTCAGAGCGCAGAGTGTTTTTGTCAGGCAACGTGAGGCGCGGGGTCAGGACAATAGTCAGTCGAACACCAGCCGCCTCACGGCCAATGGGACTCGGGCGAGAGAAGGGTGAATGGCAACGACCAGACTCGCTCCCTGCCCTTGCGTTGATTGAGCGTGAGTGATTGATTGACGGCAGACGACGGAGCACAGTCGGTAGAGAGTTTGGGAGGAGTTCTTGAGGCGGATTCGGGAAACGGCGAGCCGGTGGTCACTGGGGGCGGCGAGAAGCGAAGCTCGAGGAGAGGAACGAGGACGCTGACACACGACGGCGAAAGGCGAAGAGGGGAGGAGAGGTAAGGAGAAAAGGGGGAGACTGGGTTTGAGAAGAGAATACAGACAAGGAGCTAGACGAAAGGCATGTAATAAGGGGCAAGCGAGAGGGGGAAGAAAAGAAGAGGAGGAGGTGGAGGAGAGAGAGGTGGAGGAAGAAGAAGAGGAGAAAAGAAGAAGAAGATTACTAGGCAGGGAAGGATGAGAGAGTTGAAAGGAAGGGAAAGGCGGTGATGGGAGGCGGAGCGGATGGGATGGGATGGAACAGGGTGGAAGCGGGAAGGGGGGGGGGGGGGTGGAGGAGAGGTAGGAAGAGGAGGTGGTGGCTTGGGTGTGTGTCACTGCCTGGAGTGGGCAGATTCGTTGCATGCCAGCGTCCTCTAATAATATTAACCTGCTAGTAAGAGCTGTCGTAGGCGTAGCGCTGCTGCACTGTCCCGGCGGGTACTAGAGCCAGTTGAGAGACAAGGAGGTGCAGGACCAATACAGAGTGGGCTTAGATACAGTGCCGGGGCGACGGGGCTAGGCATGGGTGGGCTGAATAGCAACAATACGCACAGTCCGCACTCGTCATCGCTTGGTAGCGTCTGGTGGGAACGAGAACGTTCTCGAGGCGGCAGTGCATGACACACTGTGGAGCGAGAGGATGGGGGGGAGGGTTGTCCGCGCACGGCATTGGCCCGAGTAGATTATTCATGCTAGACGGTTACTCGCTACTTTGGTGCGAGCGATACCGGCGAGCCTAGTACCCGCCAAACATTCTTCCTCCGGACAGGGTGAAGATAAGGCCGGAGAGCCAATTGCATCCTGGCAAGGGCGCGCGCAAAACAATAGCGTCTCCACAACGAGAGACGACACGGGTGTTTTTTTTTCCCCTTCGAATTACAAAAATAAATAAATAAATAAATATGCTATTCATACTGACTGCGTGACTACCCAGTGCGGCTTTTACCTATAGACGAGCAAGGCTGACTGACAGGACTGAGTGAGTGAGTGAGTGAGTGAGTGACTCGACAGTCGTCGTCCGTCCGAGAGCCGTGGGCCGGCGCCATCAAAGCCGAGGTGGCCGGTCTTCGGGATGCCAGCCATATGTATGTACGGCACGCCTCCTGTCCTCACACTCCTCTATCTACGGATACATGTGACCCAGCATTACTAACACATTATGCAAACAAGCAACTCATTATATCATTATAAACACGTATGTATGTATGTATGCTGTTGTGTGTACATACATGTACGCACCTAGGTAGGTATGTATACATATAAACACCCCACGCATGACATCTGTTGTCGGGGGCGATGATGATGATGTGGTGGTGGTGTTAAACCACCTACGTACATATGATGCCCCCCCCCCCCGGCGATCCGAGGTAGAGTGCACATGACCGGCCCGCTGCCTCAGACTTGAGCTTGCGGAACTCGAGCCCGCAAGGCAACACGTTCTTCGGGTATCTGGTACATATGTACATATGTACATATATACGGAGTACATGTGTGCACACAAAACGGACCTTCCCTCCCTTCCCTCCCCTCCCCGCCTTCCCACGAGGCCTCGTTAGTATCCAATCTCCCCGAAGACTCCCCTCTAATGCAGACGCTACGGTATCCGCTGCAGGCTCGAGCATCGTTAGACCTTCTTTTCGGCCTCACGTCCCAGCCGCGACGGAAAAGAAGAAAACACAGGCGTGGCACCAGTGGCGCCACTAATGCACCGACATACATACATATGTACACACCGTGTGCATGTGGCCTTGTACATAGAGCGTGAAGGAAGGGGTCTGTTCCCTCCCCCATCCCCGCATTAAACCACGGTATCCGGCCTTTTTGCCTCCCCTCCTCCTTCTTTCGCGACAGTGGGGGGGAAGGTAGAAAGAGGGAGGGATGGATGGAGAATTGGAGAGAAAGAATTAAAAAAAAAACACATGACAGTCTCCATACCTCCTTTCCTTCTTTGTACTGATCTGCTATGCGTGGGATACGGGGATGGGGATGCGGAGAGAATTGAGACATTCCTGACGCGGGCAGCCTGTTGGTAGCTTGATGTTTTATGTTTTTTGTCTTGCTGTCCCGCGGATGGGTGTCTGCAGATAGCGTGCTTGTGGTGTGCTCCATACATACAATCATCAGGTGGTAGCAGCCCACAATCGATACATGCCCAGTACAGTGCACGCCGCACAGTCGAGACAACGCTGCGTTTCACCGGGCGGGAGAGCGGCTTCGCATGAATCGTCGTTGCCGGGAGCCGGCTGTCGCCTCTCGCCGATGGGGAGCCACGTCGCTTGAATCGCCGGCTTGGGATGGACCAGAAATTCTATTTCACCCAGCCTCAAACACGGTGGGGGGTTAAGGGAGGGGAGGGGGAAGAGGGGGGGGGAGAGGGGGGGAAGAGGGGAGGAGGCCAAGATGGAACGCCCAAGGCATGTACATATGTATGTATGTACATACATGTGTATGTATACTGCATGCATAACGGGTTGGGAGTGAGGATGGATAATGATGGCCCTTTCATTCATTCATTGTCTTACATACACCATCTGCATGGATAGTATCCGTACATATGTATGTTAGTAGTTGGCACTTCCAGACGGTCAAGGAGAATAAAGATTACAATATCTACCTAAACAGGGAATGAATCAGAAGTACGGATACATCCATACGCAATCCTTCCTTCCTTCCTCCCTTACTTACATTACAGGCAAGGCTGAATTTAGAGGTGTTTTGTGTGAGGATCGATTGTCAAGCCACATACATACATACATGGGTATCCTCGAGAACGTATGAAGGTTGAGGCAGACACAAACACAACTCTCACACACTTACTTACCCACTGACCCCTCCCACCCTTTCAAAAATAAAAATAAAAAGAAAGATAGGCTGACAGCTTAAAGGGCTCCCGCAAACGAAACATGGGCTACACCTAGAGAGCTCTCGTGGAGGGGAGGGGGAGAGGGGAGAGGGAGAGAGAGGAGGGGGGGAGGGGGGGGGGGGGCGCCTTGGCTCAGGGTGATACCCTCTTACTTTCCGAGCCGTTGCAACTGGCTCTTGGCGAGAACCTGTCACGGTCATTCGTTCATGAATCGTCGTTGCATGTATGTATGTACATATGTATGTACCTTGCTTGGAATGTGATCGTCTCTGTCAATTCTTCGTCAACGGAACGTTATACTACTGCATTCGTGCGGGATGATGGTGTCGGCCCACGCTCTTTGCGACGATCTTGCTTGCTGCAGGTATTCACATACACATATATATGTACATACATACATACATACATACAACTGGGCCATCGTCCACTCTGCCTCTTTTCGGCAGAGATATGCAGGGGGCGGACGAGATTGTCTCACGCGACGCGCCCTTACAGTTGAATAACGGATGACATGACAAGGCGGCTACGGTGACAATCAGCTGTCTGTTGGCGACTCCTTCGGTCGCCCAGAACGGTTTCTTTCCTTTGACGTTCTACATACATATCATGTGTGTACATACCATACTTTATACACGGCTTGGTTGAACGTGGTGTGTTTGTATTCCGTACATCTATCTCAATCTCCTTGCAGCATGTGGGACTCCTCCTCCTCCTCCTCCTCCGGCCGTTCGCGGACACCGGCTTCATCTCCAACCTGTTGTAGCCGACCTCCAAGTTGACGCCGTGACAGCACGTCCTTCAACTGCATACCTAGCACATCAGTACCCCCCTGAGCTCATCGCCAGGGCCATACCGCCCTTTGCTTTCATTTCCTTCCCCCCTCCCTTTCGACTCCTGATTTAGCACCTACATGATGCAGCGCATCTCTCTCTCTGTCTCTCTCTCTCTCTCTCTCTCGTGTACACACCTAGGTAGGTAGGTACCTACTTACCTATCTCTGCATATAGTATCCATCATACATATGGGACACACGCTCCTACCTACCTGTATGTGATGATATCCCGACCGCCCCTTGACCGCCTCCTCCGGCCCAGCCAAGCACGGCACGGCACGGGCGAAGGAAGACCGCCGGCGGCCGAGAGACGTGGGGTACCATGTTCGCGCCCGCACAGTCTGCGCTGCACCCAATCCCCTGGTAGCCTGTACATCCTATTCCTAGCCTAGGTATATCCGTATGCAACATGCACAATGCAATATGCATCTTCTGCTAGTCTAGCCCTCCTTCACCTAAAAATCGCCATCACATTTTTCTTTTCGCCATCACCATCCCATCATACCTGTCATCATCCTCTTCATTATATCCACCCCTTTCCCGTCCTCACCGCCCGCTGCTCTCAGCTTCTCTTCAGGCCCATATGGCGTCAATGGATGCAGTCGACGTGCTGCTCCTCGACATCGGTAGGAGCCGGATCCCCCCCCCTCCCCTCCCCTCATCCTCCCTTCTCTTCCCTCCCTCCCCTCCCTCCCTCCCTCTAATGTTCCGTCTGCAGAGGGCACCGTCTGCCCCGTCTCATTCGTCCACGACGTACTGGTACGTCGCGCCTGACCCTTGCAGTCCCCGGCTCAGGCTGACGCCGTGTCCCCCCCCCAAGTTCCCCTACGCGCTCGATTCCCTCCCCGGCCATCTTCAGCACCACTGGGATAGCCCTGATTTTGCCAGCTATCGCCAGGCCTTCCCGCAGCACTGCCGCGACGACCGAGTCGCCTTCGAGGCCCTCGTCCGCCAATTGATGGCCAAAGACGTAAAGGAGCCCTACTTGAAGGCTCTGCAGGGCTATCTCTGGCAGAAAGGCTATCGATCCGGCCAGCTCGAAGCCCCGGTCTTTCCCGATGTAGCCCCATTCATCACGGCCGCGCACGCCGCCGGCAAGACCATTATCATCTATTCATCTGGCTCCGTCGCGGCCCAGAAGCTGTTCTTCTCTCACACATCTGCCGAACCGTCTAATCTGACCCCTTACATCTCCGCCTGGTTCGACACGGTCAACGCAGGACCCAAGACAGAGACGGCTAGCTACGCAACTATATTGGCTTCCAGCCCGAATATTGCGCCCGCCCGCTGGCTCTTTCTGAGCGATAATATCCACGAAGTCCGCGCCGCCCTGGCGTCCGGCATGCGAAGCCTACCCGTCGTGCGGCCGGGCAATACCTCGCTGCCGCCAGACGACCCCTTGAGCAAATTGGCCATCTGCGACTTCAGCCCCAAGTCTTTTGACTCTATCGAGCCTTCTCTCGCTACGTTGCGAGACATGGCCGGGCCTTGAAGCCTCGAAACCCTTGGGTGGCCGCATGACACACTCAGTCTGAAACAAAAAGTGACGCTCAAGCGATGATGCTCTAGAAGTTCCATGAGGGGTGGCAAGACCCTCGGCCCAGACCTCGGTAGTGGCATTCGGCCGTCGATCCGGATTTGCTGCCCTTGTACCGACTCAGAATAGAAACGACGCTATCCAGCCACTGACGACAAAAAAACCGACGTGACGTGAATGGTCCAGTATCCCGTCGATAGTACTGAACAGGAGAGACAATTCATAAACGAGGGGAGGGGGAACCCCGCGCAGACGTCTCAAAGATTCTTCTCTGGGCCGCTCGTCTCTATCGTGGCTGAGCTGTCCAACGTAATGGCGAAGTTGTTTCTGTCACGCCCGGGGTTGATCTCGGTTTTGGGCAAGGTGACGTGTGCCGTTGCCACGTCGCGTCTCCGGGTCCACAAACTATACGCCAGCTTCTGCGTCATCTTGTCATTGACGAGCGCATATCCAAGCATGTCCATGAGCTCCTTCAGCCTTGTCGCCGTAAAGTAGCGCGAATTGGTGACGCAGCTGCGCGGTAAAACGAGGAAGAGACAGGGCAGCGCAGATGCGGTGACGGTATTGGTGATGTCGGAAGGAGCTTCTCCGTCGAAACGCCGTAAGAAGGAGAGCGACCGGGCGAGCATCCTTCCCCGAGCGGCAGCGTCCGACACATAGTTCAAAACAAGGCTGAGGGAGATGACGTCGAACCGATCCGCCTCCGACTCCGGCAGCGGACGCTGCATGAAGTCCTGCTGCAGGATCCCAGCCTCGCGGCTGCCTAGGTCGATGCGCACCATGTCGAAGAGCCCACTGACAGAGCAGGCGTTGCGCGTACTGAGGGCACCGACCTCAAGCATGCGAAGTCTTCGCCATGGGCCCGGGTCGCGCCCCGTCGGCAACCACTCGACGAGCACCCTAGACGTGTCGCCGCCGCGCTCAACGCTCTGGCCCTGGAGACTCGCTTCCTGATACCTCCTCAGCCCGCCGAGAGAGGCCAGCTCGGCCGTCGCTGCCGCTGCCGCTGCCGCGTCGCCCCTTTCTCCAGCGAGACGCCTAGTCTTCTCCAGCTGGTGGTGGCGATTGATGACTGCACGACTGGCTCTGCGCGACATTGCTCGCCTTGGCTTAGCTGTTGGGGGGCGGCCGGCTTGGATGTTTGTGAGCCGTTTTGATTTGGGACCCATTCTCTTGTATCATACAAGTATGTATGTATGTAAGTTGAGAGAGAAGAACGATTTCCGACAGCTAAGTGAAGGCGGTGTCCGCAATTAGAAGAGCCTTTCGTCTCTTCTATTAGAGTCTGTGCATCTTTCGAGGCTAATTCAAACAATAGCGGATTATATTCTCCTCTCTCTCTTTCTCTCTCTCTCTCTCTCTCTCTCTCTCTCTCTCTCTCTCTCTCTCT
>LKCN02000011.1:687160-701511 GCA_001633055.2 Ophiocordyceps polyrhachis-furcata BCC 54312
CTCTCTCTCTCTCTCTCTCTCTCTCTCTCTCTCTCTCTCTCTCTCTCGTCTGTCACTTTACCTTTCTCTCATGCTCGATGGCAAGCTTGAGAACTCGAGGTTCAGCATCGTAGTCACGTGCCATGTCACGTCTCCCCCGCCGCTGTGGGGCCAGCCACTTCTTTCGCAGCCCTAAGCAAGAAAGTTGTCCATCCAATCCACACAGCTAATGCCCAGCCCGAGAAAAAAATATCTCTCCCCCCCCCCCCCCAATCGTCGCCATCACAGATCGATCGACCGACCGACCGCTCAGGCTGCGAACCCCGAAAAGCGCAATGGCAGCCGGCAAGGAACCGACAACAAAAGGCAAAAAAGGTACGGAATGATCATTGCCCACGCAATACCCGGGGGCGGCGAAGAAGATGGCCGTTTTCTCCCCTGCGGTTTGCAAAAAAAAAAATCAAAAAAAATCGGCTTGTAAAATATGAGCGAGGCATCAAAACAGCAGCAGCAGATTTTGCGAGTTCTTTTTCTCATCTTAAAGAGCGCTTGCTGATGCGTCGGTCTCGCAGCCGCCTCCTCCAAGGGCTCCAAGGGCTCTAAGCAGGCCAATGCTGCCGCCAAGGCTGCCCTCAAGGGCGTAAGTTGTTTTCACCATTTCCTTTAGTTAGAGGGACTTGCTCCGAAACCACGGATGATGAAGGGAAACTAAACATGCTTCAGTCGCACTCGCAAAAGCAACGCAAGGTCCGACTGAGCACCTCCTTCCACCGACCCAAGACGCTCGTCCTCTCGAGGTCGCCCAAATACCCCCGGAAGTCGGTCCCGCACCTGCCCCGTCTCGATGAGCACAAGATCGTCATCCACCCTCTCAACACGGAGAGCGCCATGAAGAAGATGGAGGAGAACAACACCCTCGTCTTCATCGTCGACATCAAGGCGAACAAGGCCCAGATCAAGCAGGCGCTTAAGAAGCTCTACGACATCGACACCGTCAAGATCAATACCCTCATCCGGTATGTTTTTGTCTCTCTCTCTCTCTCTCTCTCTCTCTCTCTCTCAGAGGCAACGACGTCTTACAGTTTTGAAATAGGCCAGATGGCTCCAAGAAGGCGTATGCCCGACTGACCCCAGACGTCGACGCTTTGGATATTGCTGCCAATAAGCTGTCCTTGGTGTAGACTCGAGGGTGTGAAAGGGCTTTGCCACCGGTCGTTACGTGGCGTGGTCTTTCGGCGGCGGATGGATGATTCAAACGGCATACAGGTGTTCCTTCAACTTCAGGTCACAGACTAACATGACCGTTGAGGTGTAAAACCTCGTGAACCCCACAATTGCTCTCTTGCTCGTGTTGTGGCTTCCAATCATTGTGCCTCTACTGCCACCGATTTGCCCTACCGAAGCGATCCTCGACAAGCCCACACATACGGTCCAGCTTCGAAGACCAACCCACCGTGTGTAGCAACTTCATTTCGCAAAAAACTTCAACGTCTCTCTCACTTCGTAAAAGATGGGAGGGCAAAGGCATCATCAATCACATCAGGCAGGCCCTGTGTTTAGGGTTAGGGTATCCTGGACAGCAATCTGACATGTTCAACGTATATTTCGTACGCATGTGCCCTAAGTTTCTACTACAGTTGATTTTAACTCGTTCAGTGACTCATCCAGAAAAGAAAGAAAAAACCCTTGCTCACGGACAGTCACGGGCCCTTTTGGTCGCCTACCTACCTACCGATACCTGCGTAGGTAGGTAGGTAGTAAAAGGTGGTGGTCGTGGCAAGATGGATGCCCCCAGCTTTTCGAACCCGTAGCTCTCAGATGTACCGCTTCCATCTAGCCCAGCCCAGGATCAGAGAGCAGACGAGAATCATGCAGGCAATGATGCCGAAGAAGGGCTCCAGCCTTTCCGAGCGCTGGAAAGGGACCGGCACGTTCATGCCGAAGACGCCGCTGATCAGGTTCAACGGCACCAGGACCGAGGCGAGGAACGTGATCTTACTCAGGACGCGGTTAGTGTCGGTGCCCTGCGATATGCTGTTGATGGACAAGGTCGCCAAGTAGTTGCTGTGCGCCCGGGATAGCATCTTCTCGAAGTGGCCCAGGTTCGTCGCCATGGTCACGACGTGATCCTGGATATCGCCGAGGTACATGCCGATATCCATGTGCGGCGTCACCTGGTAATTTTCGTTGCAGCGCTTGGTGAAGCCGCGTAGTACGTCGGCTTTGCCGCCCAGCAGTCGCAGAAGGGCCATGCAGTTCTTGCGAACTCGTCCTATGGTACGGAGAAACGAGCTCGAGTCATCGTATCGCATGACGAACACTTCATCTTCGATGGCGTCGGCCTCGAGCTCAAGAGTCCGAATGACGGGCGCAAACGAGTCCACGATGTTGTCGCTGTAGACGACAGGACATGCCGTCAGTTTCATGGGGAACATTATATCCACAAAGTGCAAGAGAAACACATACATCAGAGCATAGCAGATCCAATCGCTGCTCAGAGACACATATTCCTTCAAGGCGGTAATTCTCTTCCGCACCTGGGACGCATGCGAGTTGGGGGCGAAGCTGAAGCTCAGTGTGCCCTCCCGAAAGACGAGCACGTAGATGTTGAAGGGCTCGTATTCGATCCCGTCCGGCTCGTTGAGGACGTTGAAAGACCGGAAGCAGGCGAAATAGTAGGACTGGAAAAGCTCAATCTTCTCGCGGGCCTCCTGGGTAATGATATCCTCAATCGTGAGCGGATGGACTCCGAACGCCTTGCATATGCCCTGCACCTCCTCCTTCAAGGCGTGATTAACGTTCAACCACCAGACTCCGTCCGCCTCGTCTGCGGGAAGCTCAAAGAGGCCGCGAATGTCTTCCCCGGGCAGGACGAGGTCACCCATCTCGGCCGCGTGGATTGTCGACTCCCAAGCAGAAGAGAAAAAGCTGAAGCGGTTCTTGTCCACGAAGTGATTGGCTGCTGGCTTGACGGTTGCTTCGGCAGACGCCTTCTCATTGGATACCGATTCTTCGGAAGGCATATCCAAGATATCTCCATCGCTGGTAGCCAGCTGCGTGCGGCGGCTCTCCTGTTGCGGGGTACGCAAATCTTCGAACACTTCCACCGGTGGCCGGCGATTGTCGTCCTGGGCCGCTCGTTCCGCATTGATGAAGCTTTCGAGATAGTCGAAATCGATGCGAAGCTCGTTGTTTCGAGCATCTTCCTTCATGGGAAGGAAGACATTTTCCTCCGCGTCTTCATTCTTTCGCAAGCTTCCGGTGTCGTTCTCAATCGTGCGGGACTTGCTGCGAAGGCTCCGGCGGCTGGAAATAGAGGTAGCTCGGCCCGGGCCTTCTTCAAACTCGTTCTTGGGCTCGGAGAAGGACAGGTCGCGCTCCCTCCGTCGAGCCTGGGCAAATGCCTTCACCGAGTTCGGTGGAGATGGCTGTCGACAATCATGCGGCGTATCCGTAGTTGCGCGACGGCCATGGCGTACGCAGGTTGGTACCTCGAGGGCGTCTTCGTCGATGACGGCCTCTTCAAAATCCCGAACTCGTATGCAAGAAGCATTTACGTCGCCTTCGAGTCGGCTGACGCCATAGAGGGAGTCAAAGGTTCCCCTGCGCGGACGCTCGTTGCGTGGGCCAACTACAGATAGGTGCCGATGGTCGTCGAGCTCCGGCACCGGAGTGTCATAGCCCGCGTCCGTTGTGCCGTCCTGCTCAGACATATTTTGGTAGCTAGAGTTTCGTATTGGGCTGTGAACTTTAGAACTGTTATCTTCGGCAGCCCGCCTAATCAGGACGGGTATTGTAGAGTAGAGCCTCTTTTGTCCGGCCGTCCCAAGACCAAGCAGCGGCCAATTTAAGGATAGCAGATCATAGCTTGTCGAGCGATGACCATGGCGAGCTCACGATTTATGAAACTCGAATTCGCACCCGGCGCGGCAGAGGCGCGCCGAGCACTTAGCGAAATACAAACCGCAACGAAGACGTGAAACTGGGCGCTGGCCGAAGCAAGCGTGCACCGGAGTCGAGCTTTCTTGTAAGGCAAGGAAGCTCCCAGTTATGGGGGGTTCTTGTTGACTCCGCTGTAGACCCAAAAGCCAGGGCCGACGAGCGAAGAGCTTGTTGGGTTGTCGTCGGTGGCGTGTTGAGCCAACTTGAAGACTTGACCGGGTCCGGAGAGTTGGGGCCGGGTGTTGGTTGAGGGCAGTTCCCGTCGTATAACGGCTGAAGGAGACTCCTCACAAGGGACGACGTATGTATGATGGCTGGCTGGAGGTGAAGGAAGGGGAGGAGGAGGAGGAGGAGAAGGCAAAAGGAAAGAAAAAGAGGGGTCGTTGCTGCGGTAAGGCCGGCAAAGCATATGATCGCCAAAGGCCTTTCGCCCGGTTCCAATGTTTTTTTGGTCCGGCCAAACTGTGGGTGTTTTTTTTTTTTTCTTTCACACGTCCTGCTTTTGCTGTCCCCACCAATCGAGTCGGCGCACTGTGGATCTCTGCCCGCCCATGAGTATGACAGGCCCTGACGGCGGGCCAGGAGTCCGCGGGCCGGGGCGTGACTGGCATGACTGTACAGTCAATATAGCTTATTGTTGATACTGTGATCATCCACTTTTTGTGCAGCCATGGTAGCGTCATCTTACTAAGCCTCCCGTCTGCAATGTTATACATACATATGTACATACATACATAGTACATACATACTTGCGGGCTCCCACAGCTACCCTAGGCCTGGCGCAATCACGACACCTTACAAGTAACATACATTTGTTACACGTATCGCTCACCACCACCACCACCACCAACATTGGCTTCATCCGCAAGCGCTGATTACCATCTCTATTTCTTGCCCCATAACGCTTTGCTGCCGACTCAATTGTGCATGCACCGATCGGGAACTCGCCATGGCTGAGGAGTTGCTCGACAAGCTTCACCATGTTGTGGACGGGCCCATCGTATGACTTTCATCATACATTTCCGTTCCATCTACCATGCGAGTTTTGCTAACGCCTCCCTCCACCATAGGACTTCGAAGGTCAGCGACGAGCTGAAGGATTTGCCACGCTACTGCTCGCCGCCTCTGGGGTACTGAACCCTCTTCTCCCCCACACATCAATTCCGCCTGCTAATAATCCACCGACGTTTTCAAAAGCTGCTGGCCTTCAACATCGGCTACCATTACCAGGACATTCAAAAGGCTGTCTATATAGGACTCGGGGGCACACTCCTGACTTTCCTCCTCGTCGTGCCACCATGGCCTTTCTACAATAGAAATCCCGTCAGATGGCTACCGGCTGGCACAGGGTTATGATGGGCGAAACGAAACAATGATACTGCGCGCCCACAGACGATTAGACCGACGTAACGACGCTTCAGAACGCGGAAACGATGACATCGCTAGCGACTTGGCCCGCCGAAGCCGTCCACATGTGGATGAATGGATATCATTATGTATACGTCGGGCAGAAAAGCGCCTCAGCGCCCGTACTTCTGGAACTCCCAGTCCCGGTTGTCCAACGGACAGACGGATCTAGCTTTGAGCCATCGCGAGATGCAGTGAAAGTGAAACGCGTGCTATCAGGCTGTCGGCGTCAGCATGTGTATGTTCCGAAACCCCGCAAGAACAGATAGACGTACGTTGCATATGCCCCATGCCACTGTGCACTCCTCGCTCGTTGCCGATGCCTGATTCGCCTGACACTCTATGCCTGCTCGTGTGGCTCGGTCAGCGTCTTGCCAGAGGAAGAAAGGGACATGCATAAACGCACACAAGTCCATGATATGGTTGCGGCAAATAGCGCAATTGTCAACGACGATATCCCACGCCCACAACGCTACGGCGTTCCACTGCGCATGATCAGCAGGACATTGACCGTATACCAGCGTGGTCTCAGAGTCTCACCTTCTTGACCTCAAACTTCTTCCTCCCCTCGGGTGCCTTCTCTTTGTCTGCGGCACCATCCGCTCGCTTGGCAGCGGTCGGAGCGTCTCTCATTTCCACGTCAGCCATGATCAGGACCCGAAGGAGTATCTATGATCGGTCTTGAGGCTGAAGATGAAGAAATTGCGTCCAGATGATGCTGGGAAGTGGGCTACAAGAATTAGGGCAACATCAAATTCCACTTGGGAAACTCGAAGCCGCTAATGCCTCAGTGCTTCCGTGCTTGCTTCTCAACCTCGCGCAAATAGGCAGGCGGTATAGCGTTGGGCGGAGTTGGCATGCAAAGCTGACTAAGGAAATACTTTCCCATGACTAATCCTTCACTACTAGTACTAAGTAGTAAGCCAGCACGACGACTCCTTTTTTTCTTGAGCTGAAGAGCGCATGGGGGTTAGATCTTGCACCACTTTTCTCTGAAGAGCAACGCTTTTTCTTCATGGGGTCTCAGTCACCAAGATTATTCACTTGGCGTAAAAGCTTGAAACCGAGCATTCGAAATATCAAAGTCTCTTCCGAGCTTCTCGCTAACATGCTGGGTGTCTAGATTTGTCATCAAAAAGCAGGCTTTTCCCCTTTAGAAACACGTTGTCACGATGAAAGGCATATATATCCCTTCTCTAGCCTTGATATACAAGGACCTCGTCCGTATTTTATCATCTTTATACGGCATTGAAAAAAATACATCATTTTTTCAGATGAGCATTTTGAAATCAGTTGTCCAAGAAGATGGAGCATGCATGTGTCGAGGGACTCGAGCTATCCTCGGGGCGTGGAGACCAGGCGATTCCTCCAAGCCTTCAAATCGATCCGTTCCCCTTGGCAACTTCGATTTCGATCAGCGACGGCAAGGCAGGGAGGCTCGAGTCTGCGCCGTTCAGCCTGGGTAGACGACGTAAGCGTCACGATGGCCACGACCCGTACCATGGCCTGGCCCCTATAGCCCAGACAAGCCCAAGGGCGCGGTAGAAAGCGGCATGTGTATGTACGTGGCCGCCAACTCTGTCGACTCCACACGGCGCCGACGCAAGGGCGATGCTTTGGCCCATGCCGTTACCTACCTACGCATGCGCTGCAACGGCCGGTTCGGGCGGGTCGCTGATGATACTAACAGAGACGAAGCCCCTCTCAGTTTTTGTAGAGCCCTTCTAGCTGCGTCTTGCCACGAGCGGAATGTAACGCTTCTCATGGTCCAACTCCGTGTTGCGCGTGAAAGTTGCTTGGCATCGTTCCGCGAAAGCAACCGAATCCAAGGAAGTGGCACTTGGGGTGCCGACAGCGGTGGGTAACTCGATTCGGGGAGAGAGATTGTGAAGACGCGACTTGCCCATTTAGTCGACGGTCAAGAAGACGCCGAAGGAGGCACAGCTGGGCCTGGAAGAAAGTTGGAAAAGAGGATCGAGCTCGTCCCAAGTCAAGTGAAGGAAGAGGCCTATAGCCGATATCGCCATGCGTCTGTACATAAAGTCTGGCTTACGCCGCTGCGGCGTGCTTGCTAAATTTTCCGAATCTTTCCCTCGGATGACATCTGGCACGTCGCCCGTTCTGACCGGACCGAGGCGGAGCTGCCTGGCTTGCGGCCGTGACTCAAGCCGAGGCCGCGTTCATGACATAGTAGCTTCGTAAAGGGCCGGGTTGGGCGGGGCCGTATCCGCCGGCGACCTTCCGGTAACGCGGTACACACTGTGCTCACACATCCAATGCCCTAAGAATAGCAGTAGAGATAGGGATACATGGATGGCGAATTAAAGAAGTAGTTCTATTCTGGCTAAGTGTACGGATACATATGTATGTATGTAGGACCAGTTTTCGTTACTATAACCGCCAACTGGGGAGATAGCAAAGCTGAAGACTGAAGTTACGTTCCGCCACATACATAGGTGGGTAGTAGACGTAGTGGACATATGCACAGGTGTCAGGTCAGGTACGCAGCACACCATGACACAGGCTTAGTCAGACAAGACCATTTGGCCTTTTAGTCAGACAAGGAAGGGCCTTCTTTCTACACCATCAATCAGACGATGTACGTTTGTGAGGAGCCCCTTTGATGCCTCTTCTTTTTCTCTAGTTTTGGGGCCATCAAGGCCAGGTTGTGTCAAGGACCTATTTCTCTTGGTACCTAACTACCTGGGTACCTCATAGTATCTTGCCAGCCTGAGCAGGATCAGGCTACCTCTTCAACTGTAGGATTGTGAAAGTAACGCCGGTATATGATCGTCACAAAGACGGTATCTGTAGTACTGCACTGTTGAAGTACAGGCAGGTGATGGATAAGAATACAGGGGAGAAAATTAAAGGAAAAAAAAAGTCAAGGAAAAGACAGCAGAGGCCCCCCCCAAAAAAAACCACGCTTCCTCCATTCCTACCCAACTTGAAAATAAGCCAATCCAAGACAAAACCCAAACTTCAAACACCCCATACTCCTGTGCACCGTAGTTCCCTTATTTTTGTTGACAATTTTTTTGCGGACTCCGGTCCATGACATAGCCTAGATGCCCTGAGCACCGGAGACATAGTGGGAGCCGTCGATAGGGTCGAAGGCCCAATTCGCACCGCTGTCGTCCATTGCGTACTGCTGTGATCCGACATCGTCGGCAGACACGCCATGAGTTTCCATCTTGTTCTGGCCATCATGACCGTTGATCGGGCTCTGGCGGTGAGGCGCATAGTAGCCCCCGAGGCGAGAAGCCCGGCTGGGATCGAGCGTGTAGTGGCTCGGGGGCGGAGCGTAGGAAAGGGGGGTAGGGGCCGACGGCGGCGGCATCGACGGCGGCAAGGGCGCCTGCATGGACGAAGCCATGGGAACGTTCATGGGGAACGGATTATATGAGTCGTGCGGCCCAGGCTGAAATGTGTAGGCCGCGGTCCCGTAGTTGGGGACCTGGACGTTCTGCATGGGGGGTTGCCAAGCTCTCTGCAGGATGCTGCCCGAGTTGTTGCCGAATTCATGATGACCATTAGGGGCTGCATTGCACAGAGCATGAGACCCTTCTGGGCTGTAGTCGATTTCGTCGATGGGTGCGCGGAAGTTCTGGGAAGTGATTAGTTCCCTCCTGGGGACGACATCCTTGAATGCCAAATCCTGGCTCGGGGTGCCCAGGCGACCCGATATGACGTCGTCGACATTGTAGTAGCTAACAAGGTGATGAGGGACGCCGCGATAGGTGACACTGATAGTCTTCTTGACGAGGCCGCCCTGCTTGAAAGGGTAGGAATCGATGAGCGAGCCGATGAGGGCCCTTTCCATTTCCTTGTTCATAGGCGCGCCCGAGGCGGTGGATGCGACGTTGGAGGCGTCAGGGCGTGACGATCCTTCGCCCTTGCTGATACCGGCGGAGGAAGTCTTCTTCTTTTTGAGGGCGCGCTTCTTCTCGCCGGGGGGGAAAGGCTTCTCGAGTTCGCGATAGATGAGAAAGTTGGCGAGAATGCGACTAGGACTCCAAGAGACGCCGTCGGTCCAACGCTTGATGCCAGATGAGTTTTCTTCGTAGATGAAGACGCTGCCACTCTTGATGAGGTCTTGCCGCTCGCGATCGTGCGGCCGACGCGGGACGTGACTGATCATGCCAGCGAGAGAAGCTTCGAAGAGGAGTAAGGCATCGACGGCAGATGCTATAAAACCATGCCACGTCGGACTCAACGGATTCGATTGGCTCGCCATGGCGAGTGCTGGACTCTGACGCCACGGAAACTCAACCTTGAAAAGGGCGGAGGGAAGGAAGGAGGAGAATTAAGAGTGTTTGGGACGAAGGGGTAAAAATTAAAATAGAGAAGAAACTCTGGGTAAGGGGGGGAGGGGGGGGGAGGACGGGGACTGGGACTGGGACGGGGAAGTAAAGGTGGAGGGGAGAAAAAGAAGGAGAGGCGGAAGCAGAGGCGGAAGCAGAGGCGGAAGCAGAGACGGAAGCAGAGGCAGAAGTAGAGAGAGGCCAAGGAAAAGGCTGTGTCCAAGCTTTCCTGAGTCTTTCAATCGTCGATGGTAAGGTGAGGGAGGATGAAGTTGAGACGGAATCGAAGCTGGTTGGAGTAAATGAGGAGGATCTTAGACGTAGGTTTCGTCTGGATATTGAAGCGATTGCCGGTATGTTGTATGTATGTATGTATGTATGTATGTGTGTGTGTGTGTGTGTGTGCGTGCGTGCGTGCGTGAGTGATGTGGAAAGGGGAAAAAAGAGAGAGGGGGGGGAAGTCCGGTCCAATGCCTTTATAAAGCAAGTGTATCTGCTGGATTATGCTATTTTCTCTGTTGAAATGTGTCCATTTGCTTCGTTGTTTCTTCTGGCTGAATCTCTGAAGCCAGCAAAAGAATTTACGGTTTGTTGTTGCGCTTCGAGTACATTAGAGTAGATGAAAAGTGCAGTTGATTTTGCAGAAGCTCGCTAGTGTATGTAGAGACAGCAAAGATGAAGGGGGGGGGGCAAGCAGAAAATAGACCCAGCAGGTAGGTAGGTGCGTTCTCTTGTCAGGTAGGTGCGGGTACTGCAGATGCAGGTCATACATTAGGTAGGTAAGGTACCTTGCCTGCATCGAGGCAGTCTCCGCAGCTCCCCTCCCCCCCGTAGGTACCTGCCCGGGTACGTTGTGTAAAGGCCGAGACGCCCATATGCCGTATGTACTGTGCATGCATATGTACATCATACATACATAGATGGCAGTACAGTATGTATGGGCGTGGAAGTGACGTACATATGCATGAGGTACCGCCCCGCTCGCTCCGATCTTTGCGCCATCTCTCAAGGAGGTTAGCGGAGAAGAGAGAGAGAAATAATGAATTATAACCGTAGATAGATATCTGTCTACTTCCTCGTAGTGAAGCGAATACACCTGGCGAAGATAAATACTGTTGGTTTCTCCTAAGAGCCTTTATCCCATCTTTTGTATGTATGTATGTATATAAGTGTGAGAGACTGAGAGTGTCTGTGTGTCTTGCGTGAATGCGTGAGCGGGTCCGCCAAGTACGGATCAGTTCTACACCGGCAGATGACTGCGGGCTCAAGAGCCGAGGGCCGGTACCTGTCCCTGGTCGGTACCAGCCACAGCACAGCATAGTAGTACTCATCCGTACCTGAGTACTAGTACTATATTAAGCTAGTACATTCGCCTATAGATGTACATACATATGCATGTATGAATCCTAAGACACGCATGTCCCACATCTCTATTGCAGGTGTTCTAAGCCTGGTGCCTCGCCTGGTGTCTCGCGCTAGGCAAAAGGCAAGTACCGACCGAGCTTTGACGTGTTGTATGTAGATATTACCTGCAAATGGTTACGCCCATTTACATATATACATACAAACATATATACGTTTGGTGTATGTATGTATGTACACAGACATACATACATATAACATATATACATATAAACATATATATGTATGGTGCATGTATGTACACAGGTGCCTGTGTAGGATATACATATGTATGCAAGTATGTATGTATGTGCATATAGTACGCCGTGTTAGTAGGTGCCTACCTACCAGATACCTACATCCATGACCACACAAGAACAGCCTATCTCTATAGCTCTGCTTAGTACTACTAGGCTGTAAATACTTGTCTGTTACTTTTTACATACATAAATATGTATGTACATACAAGAGTTAGTGCGCTCGGGATAGTAGCCCGTGCTCCTTGTTAAAAAGCCGAGGTGACAGTTATCCGTATGTACATATTGCATGTTCATTTGCTTTAAGCAGCATGGCACCCGGAAAAGGTTTAACACAGGCTTCTGCATGGGTGACAGACAGTGTTTTAGACAGTGCGCGGACACTACGCCTAGTAGGTCAAGGAGGGGATATGCACTGCTTGTGTGTGGACATGTATGTATGTATGTACATACATACATATGTACATACATGCAGAGAGGAGGGCGTGCTTGTGGGGCGCGGGGCTGAATATAGGGTATGGGGTATGCGTAGTAATCGTGAACGACGGAGGAGGAGCGGGTCTCGGGCACTTCCTTCTAGCTGCTATTAGCAGTAGGTAGGAGAAGGAATTTGGTGCCGTTTCCCTTCTTTGATGTTGCTGCCGGCCTTCTAAGGCCTCATCAATTTGAACGTATAGGTAGAAATGCATGACGAGCTAAAGAAGGGAGTGGCATCGTGCCGAATTTATAGCCCCCATGTCGTGCTAAACATGCCTTCCTTAGCAGGCCCCCGTGTCTTCCTACCAGTAGGCACTGCACTGGCAATACGACTTTTTTACTAGGAGTATTCGTATGTACTACCCAGCCATTCGCTCGCCTTCCTAAATTTATCCGTCTCGGCCACATCCGTCATCCGTACATACATACATATACATGTATGTAGACATTTTCATGGATACTGCCGGGGACCCGACGCTAGGCCCTACGCTTGAGACAAGGGGGGTCTAGGAGTGGTGCCGACGCCATGCTGTGCCACCCGCCATCAATCCTTGGACATCTCTGGCGGCTGAGACAAGGTTGAACGGGTTTTTGAAAGGGTATAATTATATGCATCTGCAGGACCTGTATAAACATATAACATCTACGTATATACATATATACGTACCTACATATGTAGATACCTTGGGCAGTCTTTACAGACGTAAGGCATACATATGTATATACATATAATCTCCTTTGCTGTTCTTTAAGGAGAGACGGCAGGGGAAAAAAAGCTATCAGTCATTTATATTATCCGAAGCTATCCGTAGATCTGGATCTGATACATATATATAGTTGCATACATACATATATACTATATACGTATGTATAGCATGTACGGAGTACAGCTTACCTTGCTGTCTGCCTAATAGAGATGAACCGGGGACTTTCCCCCCGTCAAGCACGGAAGCTTGGTGGGCTGTCTCCATGAAACCCGGAAGTAAGCGGTCCCCTTTTTCCCCGCCGACTTTTTCCCCCGACTTTTGTTTGAACATGGAGCAGGGTGCTATGAAAACCTACATACATATGTACATACATATATACATATGTACATACTACTATAAAGGTGCCTTTACATTAGCACGCGAGCAGAGTGAGTGCTAGAGCTGCCTGGCACATAACTGTACGTACATACATATATATGTATATGTGTGTGTATGTACGTATAAGGCTCGGCAGAAACAGATAGCAGTCTGCAAGGCAGTGTATATGTATGTACAGATAGACGTGTGCTATACATAATATGTACATACATATATATGTACATACAGCATATCTCTTAACCCCTCTCGATAAACGAGCTAGAAAGAGAGAAGAGCGAGAAGGACACCTACTATCAAGGTCACAACAACCGCACGGACTCTGCTCCCCAGGTTTTCCGGCCAAAGTGGATGCTTCCCCCCCCCCCCCCCTCTTTGGCGGCCTTTACTTGTTAGAGCAGAAAGGAGGGAGGGGGAATAAAGCGGAGAATCCGTAAAAGGGTCGAAGGGGGCAGAAAAAAAAAAAACGCCACATTCCAATCGCAAGCCCATCTCCCCTGTGTCGCAGATTTTTTTTTACTGTGCGTTGCATCTGCGCTCCTAGCAAAATAATATGGCAAGTGCATATACATATTTATGTGCTATATGTATGTATGTATGCATGCATGTGGTATCAAGCTGATGATGGATGGCGATGGGTGTAATCTGTATGTACAGAATGATAGGACGGTAGACGCCTGAGTGCCTGGTTAGCCAACTGTCATTCGTCCTCTTTCGATTACCCGTAGGTCCTAGGCTCGGATTGACGTCGCCTAATCTTGCTTGCGCCCCCAAAGGAGGCCGGCCACTCGGCGGACGGCATCTTCGGATATCCTGGCTCCCCCTCTCCACACAACGGGACGAAAGCAGTGCAAAGATCCGAACCACCTCCCCTACCCTGCAGCGCCCCTGCATGCACCTGTGCTGTGCTACTGGCATATGTATGTACATACACACGATGGGATAGTCGTTCGGCAAGTCCCGATCTGACTACCTACCTACCCCTCCCTACAAGGTAGGCATCCAGCTACCTATACATACATAAATGGCCCGGCGAAAAAAAAAAAAATAACGCGACTCGCCCAAAAAGTCGCGTTTCTTTTGTTCAGCAAACTGTACCTGCCTAGGTGCGCCTATTGATCGAGAAGGGGAAAAACGAAAAGAAACCACCCACCTTACCTAAATCGGTCGCATCCGTCTGTGACTCATCTCAAATTCCCCCTCCCGCCAACCACGGCTCCTTCCTTTTCCTTTACAGGGCTTGTGCGATGATGTGTCTGCCTATTGCTAGGCTCACACCCCCGTCACCACCAGAACAACAACATGCCCCGCCCCCTCTCTCACCGGAAACATCACCACATCGTCAATTTGCGTATGGATGGATATGATGGCTTCTTTCTACTAAGCTTCCCTGTCCCCCTTACCCACTTCGATATGTTTAGATTCTCTGCGTTGCACATACATGTTACAAAGGCCCTTTTTTTTTTTCAAAGAGAAAAGACAAGAGAGAGAGAGAGAGAGAG
>LKCN02000011.1:703442-739122 GCA_001633055.2 Ophiocordyceps polyrhachis-furcata BCC 54312
CCCCCCCCCCCCCCCCCCTTTCAAGCGTCGTCGAAGAACCAGGGCTCCTCCGTTGCCCCGTAAGCTCTTCCCGGGACCTGCATCGGGATGGGCACTGTGCCTCGAAAGATGCTCAAGTCGGCCGCCACGCCGCCGCCGTTCACCGGCACCGGCACCACAACGCCGCATTCCCAGTTGCGGCAGCTCATCTTGGCCTTGCCCGACTGCCTGTCCTTGACCAGCCGGCCCCTGCACGTCATGTCCATCATTCATTAGCATTCATCATCATCACCCATCATCGTCATCTTCTCCTTCGTCATCACCTCCTCCTCCACAAACACGTGGGGCGTAGACTCTCGGAAATCCTCTCACCAGGCGCTTTCGGACAGATTGGCGCTCCCCACGTACGCCCAGGCCCGCCGTTGACCGCGCACCAGTACCATCTTGGTGTGTGAGAGAAGCCCCTCCCTCGTGTTGATGCAGTCTCGCACCAAATCGGTAGGGAAATCTGACGAGCGCCACCACCTTGACTGCACGCAGATGGTACCGGCAGCCTGGACGTGGGTAGGGTACGGACGTGGGTGCGCAATTAATTAGCCCACAAACGCGCCATCTGACCCCCCTGGTCACATACCCCTTTCCCGCCTCGGCTGTCGGAGACGGTCTGATTTGTCGGAAAGTAGATGCGGATTCGGTCCTTTAGTTGCCAATCCCGCGACTTGTCCGGCTTACGAGTTGGCTTTGCTGCTGTTCTCTGCCCGTACTCCTTCATGCCGTCATCGCCTGCCACCATGTCAGGCAACTTCTCGACCCTTTCCAGCCCCCCCCCCCGCCCCCTTTTCTGTGCCACCCAACTCATCTTTCTAAGAATGGCGGCGGATCCCTTTCCTTCACTTACCCTGGCAGGCGTTGTATAGGGCTTCGACAAAGCCGATTTTGAGGTTTCCGAGACTGGCGCTCTATGCATGTACATCCCCGGCATTAGCGCGGTCCTTCTCCTGTCCCCACGCGTCGCTCTTCAGATGTTTAGGGAATAGGTGGGTAGGTAGGCAAAGGCCGCATAGCAGATGGATGAAAGTGGAGACACATGCCACCATGTCGAGTTCAATAGGCTCCGTAGTTGCCAGGCCCAACGTCCGTACGGTAGCACCCAATCCACAGTATCCTTTGGCCGGCTGTCAGCTGCGAAGTCATGCAACGGCTGGTTGCCACAGACCGATTCGCTTCACAGATTCGTCCATGTGTCCCCCGGGACTGAGCAGCGGTGTGAGCTCAGTCTGGCTGGAAGGCTTTGTTGGGTTAAGAGAACGGACGGAACAGACCTGGTATACACGAATCCTAGACCGGCCGTCTTGGAAAAGTCGTAGCTCGTGAGGGTGTCAACCATCTTGCTCTCTATGCCCATGGCTCGGAGAAACTGTTCGAGATGACGGCTAAACGGTGTGGGCTCATGATCTGCAACATTGTCCAGGCGCGGCAGATCGATCAGAAAGACCATCTGGAACACACACACAACAAGTCAGCGTGTCGTGACGTAGCACTGGCTGGGATGGTTAAGCCGACGTTCTCCATGACACCCGTCTCGCCCCAGTCATAAGGCACAAGGTTTCCGGTGGGCACTACAAGGCGGAGGTAGCGAGGGAACTTGAGCATCTGCAGCTTGGAATGCATGGATCCTGGTCCATGCATCGGCGGGAAGCAAAACTTAAGGTGCGGCGGCGCATTGGCTCGCATCACTTGTTTCTGCCGCATTGTGAGAGAGTGAGAGAGAGACATGCACACCCACAAAGAGAGAGAGGGAGGGTTTTTAGAGTTCGACCATGCACACCGTTGGACTCTCGACGGAGACATGTCGGACCTCTGTATGTACACATACCTGTCGATCATCTGCTGCGAAGGCGGCTAGGAGAAGCTTAGTCTTGGAAACGTTCACCTTGGAAAGCAGCCATTCGTCATCCCACTGGTATGATGAGAGCAGGGCGAGCAGCAGCTGGTCCCTCTGCAGAACCTCCTCGATCTTGATGTCGTCGCCAGTGCGGGGATACCCACTAGCCCAGGTGCGCTTGACGGTGCCATTGGGGTACGGAACAGTGCTGTCTCCGCTTTTGCTGCTGGACGTCGTAGACACGGGTTTCTTGCTTGGCGGCAGCGCCGGCGCGTCGTCGTCGTTATCGTCGTCGTCTGCACGAGGGCGTTTCTTGGCCAGTCTGGCGAGCCGTTCCTCCTCCATCTTCCTGCGGTCGAGAACGTGGAGTGTTCCAATTGGGGGCGGGGCCGGAGATGATGCTGGTGCTGCTGCTGCTGCTGCGTCCTGCAGGGACAAGGCGATGGCAAGACGAAGGTTCTCGTCGTCGGAGTCGCCATTTCCGACATCGGCTCCGGGAGCGGGACGGTCGTCGGCCATGATGGCGTGAAGTTGAGTGTGATGGGATTGCAAAGGGAAGGCTGTTAACCGTGGACGCGTCGCAGGAAGGGTGAAGCAACATTGGATTTGGAGGTAAGAAAACGGGGTTGACACGCTCACGTGAGTTCGGGATCGACAGTGGTCAGTTCTATCCGTACCTACCCTACGTCTCCGTATCCGTACATACATACAAACTCCTCCACGGATACAGTCTTACAGATGATGAATGGTAGGCTACTAGGTGGTAGGCAGGTAGGTAGGTAGGTAGGTAGTAGGTAAGTCTCGGTCACTCTAGATGATGATGACGACGATGAACGATGCTGACGATAACGACGACGACGACGACGACGATGATAATACTAGCCCACGATGCTGAATCCCTTTCCCGATGGCGACTCTACCAATCGGCTATTTCCTTTTGTCAGTGCGGCATTGATTCGACACCCTTGCATGCCAGCACAAACCCCATGACGTGCTCGACTTGGATAGCTCCGATATCATATCCATGACCGCTCCTCTGCTCCCCAGAAATCACCCTCGAGGCCCTGACCTTTCTCGCCGTGGGGAGCGGGTTTTTTTTTTTTTTTTTAAAAAAAAAAATGCCTCCGAAACAACCTGGGCGTGAAGAAATGGCTCCGCTCAACGGCAAAGCCAAGCATGTCGTGATAGTCGGCGGAGGGGCCGCCGGCATGGTTCGGCTCCCACTCAAGCAATCAATCGCTCTGCTCTCTTCCTCCCACCACTGAAAGTCTGGTCTGACCTGACCACGTACACAGTCCTGCGCTGCTACCTTGGCCAACCATCCCGGTCGCTTCAAAGTGACGGTACTGGAGAAGAGTGACGTCGTCGGCGGCCAGGCGACGTCAATCCCGCTGGACGAGCAAAAGTATGGTGCGCCTTGGATGAATAATGGCGTCCAGGGCGGTTCCAAGGTCAGTCCCGTCAGAGTTCTCTGTTCGAAGAAATAGTCACCAAGACGTTTGTTGCCGCAGATATTCAAGCATACCTTCAACTTCTTCCGCCAGCAGGGCTTCCCGCCTCAGGAGGTTCAGCTGCAGGTAGCCTTTGGAAAGGGTGACGCCGGTTTCTGGACCAATGTCTTCCCCAGCAAACTCGTCCAGCGGTACTCGGCCGACGTCAAGAAGTTTGGCTTCTTTCTCAAGCTCATCAAATGGACTATGCCTGTGCTGGGTCTCGTGCCTATATCTATCATGCTGCGCCTTCTCTTCTTCAGCAAGGACTTTGGAGATAAGATGGTGTATCCTCTAATCGCACTCTTCTTGGGCACCGGTAACCAGACGCCTCACGTTCCCTCTGCCATTGTTGAGCGTCTCTTTGACGACCCGAACATGAAGCTGTGGGACTATGACCCCGTCACTCTGCTGCCGAACCTGCCGACCATGTTCACTTTTGACCACCTTGACGCCTTTTACGCCGCCTGGAAGACTGATCTCGAGGCCAAAGGGGTTACCGTCCGGACCGGCACCCGGGTATCCCAAGTCTTATCGAGGACAAAGGAAGGGGTCAAGCTCGGCGTAGAACATGTCGATACGGGCAATAAGACAGAAGAGACGTTTGACGACATGGTCCTCTGTGTGCTGGCTGATGATGCTCTCCGGCTCCTCGGCAGCCAAGCAACATGGCGCGAGAAGCTCATCCTCGGCGGCGCTGCCTTTTACGACGACATCACCGTCACCCACACCGATAGAGCGTACTTTGAAAAGCAGTACGAGACGGTGTTCAAGCCAGAGCTCTGCGCGGAGCCGACGTCGGACTTTCAAAGGAAGCAGATCGCCTTTGCCAGAGGCGAAGGCGGCTCAGGGGGCTTCCGGCCCATGTACTACACTTTTTCCTACCAGCAGGACCCGCGTTTGATCGAGATGTCGTTCAACTGCAGCAACTACCAGCACCAGCTCAAGGAAGCCAACCACGACAGCTTCGAACCCGTCTACCAGACCATCTTCCTCAGTAAGAAGCTGAAGCATCTGTGGACCATTGACGACATTGACGAGGCAAAGATCATCAAGAAGAACTGGTGGCATCAGCTCGGCCATCGATGGCAGCATTATCTCCGCGTCGTCCCGGGCATGATGTTCATCAACGGTAAAAACCACACCTCCTTTGCCGGCTCTTGGACGCTCGTGGTAAGAAGGATAACATTCATCATCTCCAACAGTCTATGCCTAACTCTTATTCTTTCTTCCTACCAGAACATGCATGAGCTGGCTTGCGTCAGCGGCATCGCGGCTGCCTATCGCCTCGGGGCTGACTACCAGTCGTTCGACGACTTTGCTAAAGATTTCTTCGCCAAGTACCTCTTGTTGTCGCATGGGCTGGTGTTTTCTCGACAAGAGAAACGAAGACGTTGAGATGGTTCGTCACTTCATTATATTTTCCTTTTCTTGTTCCCCCAACGATCCAAGCTAACTAACAAAAACATATGTGCTTGAGACCAGGGGCGCAAACTTGGATCAAGATGCCATGTTCATGAGAATGGTAGTGTATTTATTGGACCAGAATCAAATCTGTCTGTAATGCCCTGAAAGCAACTGGTATCTTCATGAGGGTAAAAAAAAAAAGGACAGGAGAGGGAAGTTCCCAGAATCCAGCCTGGTAACCTTTCCGCTTGGTCGACGCTGCCTGAAGCAAGAATAGTTCATGAGATGCGAATGCCATGCCCGTTCCTTTATGACACCCAATCGAAATGCATACAGATAGATTCCCTCCCAAACTTCCAGCTTCCCCCTTCCCTTGGCGACTGATGTAGCATGCGGAACGAAAAGAAATGCAAAGAAGCAAGAAGAAGTAAGAAAGAAGGAGATGAAGAAGACAGAAAGAAAGAAAGAAAGAAAAAGAACAGGGCATTCAGAAAGCTACAGTGGTTAAGAGCACCTTGACTCGCCGACTCCCAGGAAGGCGGAAAGCCGAGACTCTCCCTTTCATTTCCGCCCCTCCCCTTTCCCATGATACCGAAATAGAATGAGAGCATTCGCATCGTCATCATGGGAAAGACCAAAAATGGGAGTGGAAAAAACAGAGACAAAGGTTTGCGTCACCTCGGGGGTGGGTTGTGGTGGTTGCTGTGGCTGTGGTTATTGTTCAGATCCAGTTTTAAAATCCGTCGAAGGTCGTTCTCCATGGCTTGGATATCGTGGCTGCGGCTTGGTTCCGGTGGCAGTGTCTCTGCCTTCCTCAGCTGTGGCCTGTGGGCGTTTCCTGTGGTGGGCGTTGCGAGAGAGGGCTGGTTCTTGCTCGTTGGCGGCGGCGTTCCGAATAGGAACTTCTTCAGAGCTTCGGTGGGATCTTCCGGCGGTGTTGCACCATTGGATGTTGCATCGGGGAGCCGCCTTGCCTGTGGCGGCGGCCGCCGGGCATAGTCAGAACGCGCGGCTTTCATCCGTTCTTGGTATGGCGTTGAGAAAGCAGGGCCCATTGGCAGGCCATGAAGCCCGTCCGGTTCTGGTCCGGTCAAAGGCGATGTTCGAGATACGTGTTTGTCGGCCTCAGATGACGTGGTAAGAAGGTTCGGGGAAGATTTTGCACCGGCTTGAGATTGCAGCCGCGTCCTAGTGGTGGTGGCGGCCGCGGCAACTTGACTAGACGACGATGCAGCGCGACTCAGCTTTCCACTCCGTTCCTTCTCCTCGCGGTGGGCGCGGAACATGAAGTCAAGCGGAGACTCGCGAGATCGAGGGGCGGAAGAAGCGCGCAAGGGAGTGGGCGCGTCGGTATCGGTGGCCGGGGGTGAGGGCTCCTGAGTTGCGTCTTCCCTCGCGCCGGCATGGACGACGAGCGGACTATCGCTGGAAGATCTGGTGACGAAGCTCGGAATCGGTAAGGCTGACGGAGCTGGAGAGGCGTGGAAAGTGGCGCCGGCGAAGGCAGCGCGATTCGGCGCCGGCTTCAGATAGAGGGGACCATGGGGCGGCGTCTGACGCTGCATCGAATCAGGAGAAGTTGGTGTGTTTCTTGCCCTGGCTTTTTTCTTGTTGCTGCTCTTTCCTGTCTGTTGCTGCTTGGACGAAGCTGGCATCGGCGAGCCGGCGACATGCGACGGCTTGTTTGGAGTCTGCGGCTGGTGAAGCGAAGCGGCGTCATTTTCCGAAGCGTAAGCCTTGCGGCCGTGGTTCTGTGGCATCGACGGGATATGAGAAGGGAGACGGTCCATAGCAAGGGATTTTCTTGTTTCTTCTTTCCCTTTTCACCCTTCTTTTTCGTTTGTTTTCTTCGCGCCCCTTTCTCTCTTCAGGGGTGATGGGCGGGCGTTTCGGGTCTCGGCGAGGGCGGCGCGCAGGCGATGGAGAGCGAGGATGTTGCGAGAGACCTTGGTATGCCCATTTTGCGGTCGAGGCTGACCGGTATTTGGAGTGTTGAGAAGAGGGTTTGTGTGTGTGTGTGTTGAATGTTGATGGAAGGGGGGGTTAATTTGCTACAGGTTAGGTAGGAGTTGGTCGGCAGGCAGTTGATTGAGTTTTCAAAGAGGAAGAAGCGGAGATGATGGATGGTTGGGTGTCAGCGGACTTTTCTTGTTCCGGTAGGTCTTTCTGTCTCTCTCTCTCTCTCTATCTCTCTACCGTGTCCGTCCGTCGACGACTAAACATACGACCTACTACGACCTACTACAACATGATAATCGAAACCTCTCTTTCTTTTTCTTGATTAGGAACTGTCTCCGAGCCAACAAGTTGGTTTTTTTTTTTGCCAATAGGCCTGATAAGATAGATGCATAACCTCTGCCGGTTGAGCGCCACCACTCGGCGGGTTACGACCCTACTTTACCCATTATATGTACATACATGCATGGCTCGGACCACGGATGATAGACAGCCCAGATATTAGTCTGGAAACATCTTTATTGGTCCAAGGCTGCCGCCATGTGTCCGTCTAATAGGAGAGAAGCTCACAAAAGGGGTGCCTGTGAACCTTACTAATGCACCTTAAGGGACGTGTGTGTAATGAATATAATAATGGATCTTAAGATGCCATGGCCTATTAAAGGCTTAAAGCTAAGTAGGCTACGCTAGAGCCCAAGAAATAGCGGCCGACAGAGCTGACTAGTAAGTAGGTGTGCCTGAGACACAGAGGAGGGATAGTTAAAACACGTGGTTTATACACAGGCCCGGAGGCCGGAACGCCGTGTAAGACCGGGTGGTTAACGTTGAACCGAGTAGTTAGTAGGGCTAAGAAAGGCATAAGGAGGCATATAGAATAAGAAGAAAAATCTTAGGCTTAAGAAGTAGTTTTTATATAGAATAAACTGCTTTATTTTCTTTTATTAAGAGGATTAATAATAATAAAAGATAAACTAAGTATTATAAACTTAAGCTAGGCTAAATAGCAAAAAAACTGTAATTTTTTTAAAAAAAATACTATAATTTATAAAATACTATAAATCGTTTTATTTTAAAATAAAATACTTTATTATTTTTTATTATAAATTTTAAGAAATCGTAGAATAAAGAATATATTTATTACAAGTTTTTAATGGTGAAAAAATATTAATAGACTTGACTACTAACCTATACTATTGACTGCTTAATAGCTTGCGGCAGCGCGAAGCAATGTTTTAAAGCCCCTGCATTATGTAGGTACCAAAGCTTCAACCGCTCTTAATGTTATGCCTCAGAGCGTGTCATCTCTCGAATCCTCATCTGGCCAGCGATGCATCTGGAAGCTCTCTAGAAGCAAGAAGCAGAGAGAGAAGAAGAAGAAGAAGAAGAAGAAGAAGAAGAAGAAGATCGCGACGCGTTTTTGTGTGGCAGCATCTTCCCTGCACCGCTTCTTCGCTGGTATGCCCTGGACGCTGAGCCGTCCCCTGTCGTCACGATGCTTCAGTTCCTCCACAGGCGTCAGTCCCCCGGGCCTCTTTTTCGAATATCCTGTAGGCTCTGCTAACTCCACCGGCACTGTCACTTATTCTGCAGCTTTCGAAGGCCTGGCGGCCAGCTTTGGCGCCTCCCCTGACGAGGGTGAGTCTCATCTGCCGTCTCGATACAACAGAACATGGCTCCTGACCAAGGATGGCTCGATATGGGGCCTACCAGTCAAAATCATCGTCTCCTTCCTCCTGTCCTACCCACTCGCCGGAGTCTTGAAGCGGATTCCGGACTCGAAACCGCAATACAAAAACCTCTTCATCATAGGGTATGGGCCCGTATAGCGGTGACTCTGTCGCCTCCTCCGTCGCTGGCTTTGCGGCCTCGATTTTGTTCCTGACGTTACGCTCTTTCTTTTTCTGTTCACACTGAATTTGGCCGTCTTAGCATGTCCATCTTCTACATGGTCGGCCTCTTTGATCTTTGGCGCGGCCTCGCGACATTGTTCTTCAGCGCAGCCGGCGCGTTTTGCATCGCCAAGTATTTGCAGAAGAGTTCCTACATGCCCTGGGTCGGCTTCGTCTTTCTCATGGGCCACATGTCTTTCAGTCACATTCGGCGTCAAATTGCCAACAATCCGTCGGCTGTCGATATCACGGGAGCTCAAATGGTCATGGTGATGAAGCTGAGTGCCTTCTGCTGGAACGTTGCGGATGGCCAGCTCCCGTCGGACGGCCTTTCAGAGCACCAGAAAGATCGTGCTCTATCGGCTCTGCCATCGCCACTCGACTACGCCGCTTACGTCCTCTTCTTCCCGAGCTTGTTTGCCGGCCCGGCTTTTGATTACGTTGAATATCGTCGGTGGATCGATACGTCCATGTTCGACGTCCCCGCCGAAGTCGACAGCGCGAAGAGACCGCCGGTGAGGAAGAAGCGCAAGATCCCCCGCAGCGGCACTCCCGCCACCTTCAAGGCGATACAGGGCCTGTGCTGGATCGGCTTGTTTGTCGCGCTGTCGGCACGGTTCGGCTATGAGCAGCTGGTCGACGAGTCGTACATGCAATATGGCTTCCTGCGGCGCGTCTGGATTATGTACATGGCGAACGTCGTGGCCAGGCTGAAATACTACGGTGTTTGGTCCCTGACCGAGGGATCTTGCATCCTTGCCGGCCTGGGCTACAACGGAGTCGACCCCGTCACTGGCAAGGTCTCTTGGAACCGGCTGCAGAACATCAACCCTTGGATGGTGGAGACTGCTCAGAATCCGAGAGAGTATCTGGCCGGGTGGAATATGAACACCAATAACTGGCTGAGGAACTACGTCTATCTTCGCGTGACGCCGAGGGGCAAGAAACCGGGATTTCGCGCCAGCATGACGACGTTTGCAACGAGCGCCCTCTGGCACGGTTTCCATCCTGGCTATTACCTTTCGTTCGTGCTGGCAAGTCTCGTCCAGACAGCCGCGAAGAGTAGGTTTCAACCAAGAGTTGGGGATCCGGCTTGGCCAGCAAACTGATGCTCAAAGCTCGCAGACTTCCGCCGTCTTGTCCGCCCATTCTTCCTCGATCCTGTCTCCGGCGATCCAAGACCGGGGAAGAAGTATTACGACGCCGTCAGCTACGTTGCCACCCAGTCGACATTCGCCTTCGTGACGACGCCCTTTCTTCTCCTCACGTTGAAGAGCTCCATCCATGCATGGTCCTGCGTCTATTTCTACGCCCTTGTCTGGACCCTCGCCTGCATGCTGTTCTTCGCCTCGCCCGGCAAGGGCATACTGAAGAGGGAATTGGAGAAGAACAGTGGCCAGCCGAGGCCAAAGCTCGTGCGCTCCATCAGCGTCGAAAGTCTCAAAGGCAAAGAACCCATACTCGGTATCTCCAAGGATCTGGAGCAGGACATGACTGAAGCCGTCGAAGAGATCAGGGCCGAAGTCCAAGCTCGGCAAAGGAAGATGTCGTGACTGGGCTCATTCTTTGAGTTGGAAAAGCTACTGCAAGAAGAGCCTCCTGCGCTGCGTTGTCATCGTCCAGCTCGCCATGTTTTCGTATCTTCTCCCTTTTTTTTTTCTCCCCTTCACATTTATACATCGAATCATGACACTAGGTAGAAACATATATCAAGTATGTGCATCGAAGTCATCGTCATAAGCCCTTTTCTTCACATCATTCATTGACAAATCCCTTCGTCAGCTGTGTCGTCTGAAGTGAAACATTGGAAAAACAGCATGAAATTCGACCAGGCCATCTCGAAAGGTAGGTGGTAGTCGTACTGGCCTACACTGTCGTTATAAACTCTCCTCGACTCGGCCCATGACGAGGGCTGCGATAGAACGACATGGAAACGAATACAGAGACATAGAAGATAAAAAGAAGCGAATGGCTTGAAGAAGCGTGAAAGGGGTGTCGTCGTCGTCGTCGTCGTCGTCGTCGTCGTCGTCGTCGTCGTCGTAGTGGCAAACGGCGTCCTCAAGATTTCCATCTTTGTCGCACCCCCGTCACTATGAGAGCGATTATGGCACCGATGACGAATGTGCCGACCACGGACATGGCTCTGTTCAGTGTCCTCCACCAACGAGCATGGCTGTACAGGCGAATGTCAGACAGGTCCAGCGTCAAGTTCGCCTCGAGCTGAGCATCGAATTGCTGGGTGCTGCCGTGGTCCTGCATCATCTTGGGCCTCGGCATGGGCGGCAGAGGGAGAAAGGCTGCAATGACCCAAGCTTTGAGATGCATTAAAACGGCTCGTCAGCCTCGTGAGTTGGCTCGGTCAAGATGCGGGCGTAAAGCTCACCCAAGGGAAACACGAAGCCCACTCCGAACAAGGTGGGCTGCAACCGGCGGCGGCTCAGCAGTGGTTCATTGGCAGACCATACGGTCGATGGAGCATCCCAGATCTTGTAACCGTATGCGCGCCTGTCCCGGCGCAAGTGAGGAGACCAGATACTCGAGGTCTGTTCTCTGAGTCTGCGGCCGGGCCAGAAAGTGTTTGTTGGCGACTCGAGAATCTCGTCGGCATCATCCCCTCTCTCGGCCGTATCGCAGCGTCTTTGGGAGGGCATCGCCTGAAGTGGACGCCGCCGGGGACTTTGAATGACGGCTGGGTATCTCTCGGCGCTGGGTGATCTGCTGAGAAAAGAGCTGGCTCGTGAGCGACCGTGAAAGTTGTATTCGGAAAGCAACGACTCCGACGATAGTGCCGAGGCCAGAAATCGGCGCTCGCCGCTTCCATAGTACAACCTGTGAATTAACAATTAGCCAATAATTGTGGAGTTGACGGTTCGTTACCCTCACTTGGCCCAAGCCGGGATGGAGGAACGGCTGATGCTGTTGCTGCGGGAGCTGCTGGAGGACTGCAGGTTCCGATCGGATGAGACATTTGTGAAGAGGCTATACATGATAGATCGGGAGGGATGGTGGCGATGGTGTTTCTCCAGGTCGCCAAGGCCGTCGCCATGCTCATCCTGGTTCCAGATCAAGCGGATTGTGCTGTTGTTCGGCTCCCGGATGGAGCCTTTCCGGTACACAGCCTTCGGTTCAAGGGGGAACTCGCCCGGCTCGCTGGCTGGCCCGATACTATCGTCGCCGAGCACCGTTGAGCCGGAGTAGACGCCGGCTGCCCTGCCGCTTTGACTGCGGCGCCGGCCGATGGCGGAGCTGGGCCCAGAACATAACGCTTGAGAACATGATGGGCTGTTGGTGCTGCCGTTGCCGGCTATCGCCAACGCAGGGCTGCAATGGTGTTGCCGAACCAATGACGACTGACTGCGACCGGAGCCACGGCTGAAGAGTGGGCGCGAAGTGTTTGTCCCTGAGCTCCTGATGGGTATGCGTACTGCGGTCCCCCCAACAAGGACCGAGCAGGTCGCTTCCTCGATGATGGCGCTGACGCTGGAACTCAGCGATCCAGCTCGAAACGATTCTTGGGAGCGCGACGTGGACAGAGGGAACCGTGCCTCGGTGCCCTCTCCAGGGGTTCGCAGTGGCGGCACAAGCAAGCTTTCCCTGGAAAATTCATGCCTCAGACCGAAGCTGGGCCATGGTATGGATACATCGCGGCTTGCCAGATAGCTCGATTCGCCTTGATCGCCGTCCCGAGACTGGCCGGGAGACGGGTTGCCGAGGATTTCCACGTTGGAGCAGGACGAGCGAGACTGTTCAGGAGACGGATTGCCGAGGATCTCCACGTTGGAGCAAGATGAAAAGGGGGATCCTTCGATGAAGTCGCCGCCGAGCGGTCCATCGGTAGAGCCGACCGCGACTGCCACGGACGAAGGGGGGGTAAAGGCATAGGTGCTGCGGATGGATTTTCCAGAATGCCCGAAGCCCGATCTGGAGTTGCGACGAAAATGCTTCTGTCGGAGGGAGACCCTTTTTGATGGGACCTCTTGGGCGACGTTGGGTCGCAGACGGGAAAACCGTGCTGGGATAAGGGCTCGCCGTTTTGAGACCCTGGTGGCAGTCGGATGGGTGGAACTTGACGTGTGGCGGGCCATCATGCGCAGCCCCCCCTTAAGGCGATCGTTCCATGTCGAGAGTGTACCAAGACTTGAGCCGCCAGTCGCCGCTTCGTCTTGAAGCAAGGAGGAATCGTCAGCAAGTGGTGGCGAAGGCAACGGAGTGTGTTCGTTTGGTATGGCATCCGAAGGGTGATGGCTTGACTGGCCGATATCGCTGTTCGAGAACACTGCTGGCGTCGAAGCGTGGGAGGCACTGGGTATGCCTTGGCCTAAGTGGCCATCGTCACTGGGCAATCGGAAGCTGCTTTTACCCTTGCCCTTGGGTATGTCCGAAGGAGTATGGCTTGGACGGATGACTGTGCAGCCGTCATCAGAAGAGGATGTCGATGATGTCGGCCGAGGGCCATCATCGAGACTGAGACGAGGAGGGCTGTACGGAACAAGTCGAATTTGATGCTTGTTGCGTACCGAAGGTGGCTCCTCTTGAAAAGGCCGGAGTTCCGGTGATGTTGACATGCTCCCAAGTTTCTTTTCAGGTGATAACAGCCGCCGGTGAGGGCGGCGGTTCCCCTTTGCTCGAAGGTGAGCCTAGAGATTGTAAGGAGCAGAGAGACGATGAAGTTGAACGAATGTCCAAAAGAGAGGAACAAAATGAACGAACACAAGCGAATGATCAGAAGAACAGTCGTCCAGCTTTGTTGAGTCAATTTAAGATGAACAGAGTCAGAAAGAGTGATTCATTAACAATCGAAACAATGCTTCGTGATGTTCTCAAACATTATCGTTAGTGAGGTATTAAGTCTTGTAAAGTAGGCGTATCATTGACGTCGTGAAGGGTTCATGGTCGAGAGACAAGAGAAGTCTAAAATGATGGAAAGAATGGCGAGCCGATGGCGGCGAGGAAATCTGACAGATTTGAGGCAGCAGAAACGAAACGAAACAACATCGGCAGGATTTTAAAGGAGTGACAAGCGGTCGGGACGGAGGAAGCGGCCGAGGAAAGTCGCCAGGGAAGAAAAGAGGCTATACGGATAGAAGAAGACTCATAGCAGCAGCACGACGGAGGGAGGTGAAAGTGACGAGCGGCAGCCGCGAAAAGCCTTGTCAACCGTGAGAAAGCTCTGATTCTCGAGGTGTATGTGCGACGTGATTTGCCGTCCTAATCCGTACTCCTACCCAACTTCGTAGAGCCGACACACACACAACGCGGGGGGGGATGAGGAGGAGAAGCTGGGGGACGGGGCGGGCACACGAACAGCTATGCTTGTAATTATGTGGTTTGTGAACATTAATCGCCCCTATTGCGCAGCTGTCGTTCTAGCGGGAAACATTTTTAATGACCTCCTGCAGCATTGCAGCAAGGAGTGGTGAGGCAGGGCTCAGGGGTATCCAGTTGAGCTGCGTGCATGAACAATACCGCAGTTCATAATTGGGCAAGTCAGGTTGCAGACTATAGGACGGACGCTAGCCCCATCTTGTTTACCTATCAATGGGCTCGCTCGGAGAATCTTACTGCGATATTGGTGCCCAATTCGGATTGCTACCTTGTAGTAAGTTGGCAGTTGGAGAGGGGGGAAGCGCCGGCTTGCATGAGATAGCCGGGGGGAGGGGGGGGGGGTCTGCTGTTCACCTTGAGACTGTCTCCCCCCTTGATTACTCTGTTTTTCTTGCCTCTAGCAGCGAGGGGGGGGGGGGGGGTAAGAAGAAAAGAAGGTTGGCTCGCTACCGGTACGACTAATGCGCACCGGTGATCCAGGAGCAAACCGAATTTCGACGGTGACGACATGTCGAGGCCCCTGGATCATGGTCGAAATCGCGCACGCAATGCCCCTCAAGTCTCAACAAAGGGATTCCCAGCCTTGAGAAAGGATAATTACCAAGAGCCATGGCCTGCGCGTAAACAATGAACAACCCTATTTTTGTTTCGTTCAGGCGCCGGAATATTCAGCCCTGTTCCCGCTGTCTATCCGTACTCTGAGTCGGGATCACTAATATCACGTAAATACCTGGTAAGCGAAAGAACCGACATGGACAGGGTAGCCATCAAGATGGAGAAAAAAAGGGGGGCCTGGAGCGGTCAGCGCGACTCTCCGTCCGCAGTCCGGTTAAAGAGACGCGTTCGGTGGAATCACGATACTGTAGGGGGTATCATGGTATGTATGTAATCCAGTCGCTGCACGTGACCTCGGCTACGTTACATACTTGGCAATGCTATCATGACAATTTTTTTTTTCCAAAGTGAATAATCACAAACTGTGTGCAACTGCTAAGCAGGCATAAAAATAAAAGCTCCTTGAACGTTCACGGTGTACGAATAGTCCTATCAACGCATCGCACAATGGACACCCACAATCACACGGCAGTCCTCATATAACAGTCGTGGCAGAATGCTGGCCCTCGCGGGCTCCAAACGGCTTCGGCTCTCCTCAACAATACTTCCTGGCAGGCGATACTTCGCCGGGGTGACTGATTCATCACGGTGAGTACCTTACATTCATGTGACCGTGGTCCTCGGCTTGCCTGTGCCAGCTAAAGCCGATGCCCGCCTGAAGACCGTTTGATGTCATCGTCGTCGGTGGAGGACATGCGGGAGCCGAGGCATGTGCTGCCGCTGCAAGAGCTGGCGCGCGAACCGCGCTCGTCACCCCGAAAATCGACAACCTGGGGACGTGCTCCTGCAATCCTAGTTTCGGTGGCATTGGCAAAGGCATCATGATCCGCGAGATTGATGCACTCGACGGCTTGGCTGCAAGAGTCATCGACAAAGCTGGTATTCAGTTTCATATATTGAATCGAAAAAAGGGCCCTGCTGTCTGGGTTCGTGTGGTCGTGCCTTTCGCGTATCGTCTTGTAGGCCTCCTATGCGAGCTACGCAGACTAATGGTCGGCGTACAGGGTCCACGCGCTCAAATCGATCGAAAGCTCTTCATGAATCACATGAGAGACGAGCTTGAGAACTACGCAAACCTCTCCATCGTTCTTGGAAGTGTATCTGACCTCGTGCTCTCCGAGCTCCAAGGGCCAAACGCAAAGGGCCAAACGTCCATAGTAGCCGGGGTGCGACTCGAATCCGGGCACGTTCTACCTGCCGGGAAAGTCATCATCACCACCGGTACATTCCTTGGGGGAGAGATTCATATCGGCCTACAGAGCTATCCTGCCGGCCGCGTCGGCGAGGCTGCGACATTTGGTCTGAGCAAGTCTTTGCAAGGTGCCGGTTTTCGATTGGGACGCCTCAAGACAGGTACGCCGCCGCGGCTTGATCGCAAAACTATCGACTTCAAGCCGTTGCAGACACAATTTGGGGACGATCCTCCCGTACCTTTTAGCTATCTCAACAATGCCGTGGCGGTGAAACACCAGCTCACATGCAATATCACTTATACCGGTGAGGCGACCCACCAGATCATCCGCCAGAATCTCGACAAGACGATCCACATACGCGAGACGGTCAAGGGACCGAGATACTGTCCATCGCTCGAGTCGAAAGTAATCCGCTTCGCCGACAGAAAGAGCCACATCGTTTGGCTTGAGCCAGAAGGCTTCGACAGTCCCGTTGTGTACCCCAACGGGTTGTCCATGACAGTTCCTGCGGAGGTGCAGGAGCAAGCGCTTCGTACCATACAGGGTCTTGAACAGGTCCACATGCTGCAGCCCGGTTACGGCGTCGAGTACGACTATATAGATCCTCGAGGGCTCAAATCCACGCTTGAGACCAAGTCTATCTCGGGTCTCTATCTGGCCGGACAAGTTAATGGCACCACTGGGTATGAGGAAGCTGCGGGACAGGGTATCATTGCTGGTATCAACGCCGGACGCGCCGCATTGGGCCTGTCAGCAATTTCGATATCCCGATCGGACGGCTACATAGGCGTCATGATCGACGACTTGGTAACCAAGGGCGTCACCGAACCTTACAGGATGTTTACGTCTCGAAGTGAATTTCGTCTGGCCACGAGATCTGACAACGCCGATGCTCGGCTGACGGCAAAAGGCAGAGAATGGGGTGTGGTTTCTGACAAGCGTTGGGATGCATTCTGTGACGAGCGGCAGCAGATGGCAGACCTGACGAAGATCCTCAGCGAGTCGCTGTTGACCACACAGCAAATAACGGACATGGGATTCAGACCCAGACCAGGCACTCGTCGCCGTTCTGGGTTAGACATGTTGGGACTGCTCAACGCAAGCTCACGCGCGGCCGAGGTTGATCATCTGATTTCGCTTCTACCTGTCCTGGGATCGTATGGCTCGCGGGTCAGGGAGAGAGTCATGACTGAGGCAACTTACGCCCCTTATATAAAGATGCAGGCGGCGGAACACAGGCGGCTCACCGGCGACGAAGACATCCACATCCCGCCAGATCTCGATTACGGTCTAGTTACCGGATTGGCTCTTTCCGAGAAGGAGGCACTCCAGGTCACGCGGCCGGAAACACTGGCGCAAGCCAGGCGCATAGAGGGTATCACGCCAGCAGGTTGCCTCCGGCTACTGGCATACATTCGACGTCCGGTCGAAATGAGTAATCAGTACGCCTGACTTCCTTGTGCTGGAGTATCCGACTTCGGTTTGTCATCTGGTGACCGGGCAAGCCATGGCGGGCTTGCCGCAATCTGGTTATTACTGGCTTGTGTTGGAAGGACTGGCCTGACACACGAGACTGTCGGGCCATTTAATTCACCCGAGTCGACATTCATCAGACCTTTTTTTCTCTTCACTTGAGGATTTTGACGGCGTCCTTGCTGAAGACGTAACTGAGGCCGCTCCACGTTGTCGTCACAGCCACTGTATATCTATCGGATGTCAACGGTGAACTCATCAGCTGCGTCACCAATCTGTTCGCGGGACTTGTATTTCACTCACTGCAACACGGTCAGCGGCAGCGACAAATCAGCATCCAACAGGGGGGCAGCCGTGGTCAAGCCAACAAGTATGAGCTGGAGAAAGGTGTTGCATTTGCTGATGGTGGTTGGGCGCACCTCGGCCGAGGGTAGGGAAAAGTTCCAGTAGCGGACAAAGGTTTTGGGCGGCGGCAGGGAGACCCATCGGTAGTAAATGGCGGCGATGCCCAGGCCAACATCTCGACCCAAGATAATGGTCGCCAACCAAACTGCATGGCGCTTTAATCACTGATCTCGGCCCCGGCGTGCCGCATCGGGACTCACCTGGCAAGACGCCTTTGACAGCCAAGCAGATGGTCATGATAGTCATGAGTGCCTTGTCCGCCATAGGATCTATTACAGTACCGACGACTGTCTTCAACTTCCAACGTCGCGCTATCCAGCCGTCGAGAACGTCAGTGACGGCGGCATAAGCGAACAAATCCATGGCCCACGCCGGGGCGTCATATATAATGAAGGCGCCAATGGCAGGCGCAGCAAGCAATCTTGTCAGGGTGAGGAAATTGGGCAAATTGCAGATGTCTTCCCGCAATAGAGCGGGTTTGGCGCGAGCCTTGACCGTCGTGGAGATGGGTGTCTCGCGTATCTCTGCATGTCGGGACACTGGCGGCGGTGATTTGGAACTGCCCGATCTCGAGTGTGGCGTCAAGAAACGAAATTCTGTCGCGACTGGGCTTTGCTGCCGCCCCTCTCTAGAAGAGAGATCTCGCCAGCCTCGTCTCCGACACATATGCCCTCCCCGTCCAGACAGACGGCGTGTGTGCCCTCCGCAGTCGAAAGACTGGAGCGACGGGACCGTTCTCACCCCTCCAGCGACGATTCCGTGGCCGGGGTCATGCCAGTGAAGTGGGACGATTCGAGACGAGAAAAGATGCGCTGGCCATCGAAGGCGCAACGCGAGGTGAGAGGTCGACAATGTGCACGACATTCTGGACTTCTGCCGCTTGCGATCAGCGAACAGTCACTCGCTGCTGACCGGCTCGCCTGTGGTTTTGCAGGTTTGCATATCGGCTCTGACGACGAGTTCGCTGCGTTCTACTTCCACGGCTACGCGCCGAGCCTTTCGTTCGTTATTGTAGTACGGGGAGCCTCAGGCAAGGCACCTATGTATGTACTAGAAACCTGCAGGCGGCTGTAGGGTAGGCCCCGTGCTCTACGTCTCATCTAATTACGTAAGTCCTTGTCACCAAGCTATCTCTGCCGCAACTTCAATCCGTCTTGACAGCTTCATTCAGCCTTAGCCGCTCATTACCTGCCTGCCTAGCAACCTGTCTCATTGTCTACCACCTAGGTGGGTAGGGATTACCGACACGTCTCTTCCGGCTTAACCCACCAGTCGGCGCGTACCCGGGGCCCTGTCGACCCGAGGTTCGACCTCGCCTTGTAACCTCCGACTCTCTGTTTCTCGAAGTAAAGGCTGCGAAGAAACCACCACCTCGTCTTTAAAACCATGATTTCGGGCGCGGGAAGGTCCCTCCTCAGGACGAAGCAGCTACTTCGTCCCAACTCTCTAGTCGCGTCGGTATCATCTCGTAGAAGGCTCTTGTCGACACTGGCGGTCCTGGAACAACGGGATGGGAAGTTGAACCATGCGTCTTTGAGAACTCTGACCGCCGCCAAGAGTCTGGGGGGGCATGTGCACGCCTTCATCGCAGGTAGCAGTGTTTCCGCCGCGGCCGAGGAGGCAGCAAAGGTTGATGGCGTGGAGCAAATCACCATTGTCGAAAACGAAGCCTACGAAAAGGTCGTTGTTGATCATCACCTCCTTCGCCCCAAGATGGCCCCGGTGTCCCGACGGAGGCGCTGCTGACTTGCATTGTTCGCCAGGCCCTTCCGGAAACTTACGCTCTGCTTCTGAAAGAGAACGTCCTGAAGGGAAATTATACCCACGTCATCGCCGGTCACTCGGCCTTTGGCAAGAACACGCTGCCCAGAGTCGCAGCTCTACTAGACTCTCAGCAAATCTCCGACATCATATCCATCGAAAACGAATCAACTTTCGTGCGGCCCATCTATGCTGGAAATGCCATATCCACGGTCGAATCATCAGACCCAGTCAAAGTCATCACCATCCGCGGAACCGCATTTGGACCTCCGGCGACAGGTTCTGGGTCAGCTGCCATTGCCAAAGGTTCAGATGTCAGGGCCGAGCAGCCCAGTGAATGGATTTCGGAGGATCTCGCCAAGTCTGACCGGCCCGATCTGGCACAGGCCGGCAAAGTGGTATCGGGCGGTCGTGGTCTGAAGTCAAAAGAGGAGTTCGATAGGATCATACTCCCTCTCGCCGATGCTCTCGGCGCGGCTGTTGGGGCGTCGCGGGCTGCCGTTGACAGCGGCTATGCTGACAATGCACTACAGGTGGGGCAAACCGGCAAGGTCGTTGCCCCTCAGCTGTACATGGCTGTTGGCATATCGGGTGCAATTCAGCATTTGGCTGGCATGAAGGACAGCAAGACCATTGCAGCAATCAACAAGGACGCCGATGCGCCCATCTTTCAGGTGGCGGATGTCGGGTTGGTGGGAGATTTATTTGAGAAGGTGCCGGAGTTGACGGAGAAGCTGAAGAACTCATTGAGCCAACAATAGCTTTACATGGAGATCCTGAACTCATAGTTATCCGAACGTCCCTTCAGCCTATCACTGACAGCATTTCCTCTACGCTCGTGAACTTTTCCCTAGGTTTTCCGCAGCTCTTACCGCGACTTCTCTCGGCTGAATCGATTTTCAGCCACTGATCCCAAGACACAGCGAAGGAAGTATCAGAGCCTGCCTCTTGCCTGACAGCTTCCCAGCCCCCGGCCGGACTCTTTTCATGTTCTGCTCTTAGGAATTGTGCACCTGCAAGCCAGTCGCCTATGATTGCATCGGCAGTCAGGAAGGCGTCCTGCATGGTGGTGGCAATGACACCTGAAGGACCTCTCTTCAGCCAACCGGCGCAGTACAAGCCTGCTACTTGCTGAGTCTCTACCGCATCGCCGCCATGAGAGGGGGAAACAAAGCGCGTCACTCGACCAAGTCCGTCGTTCATCACAACGCCTAGCTTCTCGTCGAATTGGATTCCAGCTTCTGGGAAACCAGCGAGCGCAGTTGACTTATATCCCACAGAGCGGATGACCAAGTCCGAGGGTAGGACATGTCTGTTGCCTGAGGCGCAGATCGGCGACTGGGGATCAAAGGGCGACAGAAGCTTTGTAACGTCAAACTCGGTACTCATTACTCTCTCGTGCGTGTCATTATCGCTCAGAAAGCGCTTGGGAGACAGGCAGCTATCCAGAGACCACGATCTGAGCGCGGCTAAATGTGAAGCACTGGCCCCCTTTAGAAGCACCTCCATCAGTCGCCTGGAGGGCCGAGGAACACTTCGCAAGTCATCGGGTACGAGAGAGCGTTCTATGGGGTTGAATGCCACGCCGGGTAGCGTCATGAGCTCACGAAGTTCCTTGATTGTAAATGCAGCCTAGAAGGTTTCGTCGTCAATACGCAAGCTGCCGTACTCTTAAGAACCCCCTCGTGACTGCGTACCTGCATTGGCCCTCGCCTGCCAACGACACGAACTCTCCGCACTCGGCTTTTGGCCAGTTGAGCCAGTGCACGCTCTGTGATGTCCGTCTTGCGCAGTACGTCAACGTCATCGAGTAACATCCTAGCCAAATCAAACGCTACGTTCCCTTGCCCTATGATTATGGCATCTTCACCTTTCGTCAAGTCTGGCGTCAAGTCTGCACAATCTGGGTGACCATTGTACCAACCGACAAACTGGCGTGCCGAGTAAATGCCGGAAAGACTTGATTCGCCCGGGACTCCGAGCTTCTTGTCTTCGGAAGCTCCGTACGCCATGAGGATAGCATCGTAGTGACGCATGAGGGAACTGAGCCGTACGACACAGTGAAAGGCCGAGCGAGTCGAACGACCAATCGATACATTTCCTAAGAATTGGACGTTGGGCGATCCGGCAATCTCTTTGAATCTGGCCTCACAGTTCTGCTTCTCTGGTCAGCAGGATAGTTGCAAGGGGAAGACTTGGTTCGCGCGCAGTTTGGCGCATTGAGCTTCACTTTGACCTCCGGATGATCCGGAGCAACTCCATAGCGGACTAAGCCGAAGGGAGCCGGCAAAGCTTCGTAGATGTCGATCCGGGAATGGGGCAGCCGTTTCCTAACTCTGGAAGCAGCGTAGAAACCAGCCGGGCCGGACCCGATGATAGCAAGATGAAACGGAGCATTGGAACGGTCTGTAGAAACATTCGTCGCGGTGGAGTATTCAGAGGCAAGTTTGGTTGCATGCAATCTGCCAACCCGGAAAACGCCACAGAAAGGATAATTAGAATGCTGCAGCATGGCTAAAGAGAGCGAGCGAGAGGACTATGAGTCTGTGAGACTCAGATATACTCACTGAGGATATGTCGTCAGAAAATAAGGCCTTATCTGGGTCACGTGGCCTTCCGAGACTCGTAGGCTCCGCAGCAAATCTCGCTGCCTCGCTAACTACCGATTTCTTAGCAGAAACTAGCTACCTTATTTTTCCTTAAAGAAATCTCTTCGGATATTATATATATAGAGAGGTTATTCTGCTAGGGAAAATAAGGGCAGAGCTCTTAATTTTTCTATGCATATATTTACCTTTAAATATATATATATTTATAAAGGATCTAGGCAAAGCCTAGATCTTATTATACTATGCGAGGATAACTTATCTACGCGTATAGGCCGCGCGCATATAGCCCTACCTCCCTACTATATATTATTATCTTTCCTTTCTTTTTCTTTATTTTTATTATTACTATTTAGGTTGCTATTTTATAGCAATACTAAGCTAAACCTTTATAAATAATAAAGATTAATTCCCTTTTTAGCTTTTTTTTTCTACTATAAAGGACTTTAATATTTACTTCTAGTTATTTTAGCAAGTAGCTAAGATCTAATAAATCGTTTTATAGCAGTAGGATACTATATTATAATTAAAATAATAAGTAGTAGTATAGTCAAACTGCCTTAAGTATAAGCTATTACTGCTTAGATTACTATTTAATAGGGATAAAACGCTATTCCTAGTATAGTATTTGCTTATAGTATATAAGCTAGTTACTAACTAGGAATTTATTAGTACTGCTTATAACTAGTAGGTATTTTTATATTAGTACTTTACGCCCTTTATATAAGCTAAAATAGCCCTTTTTTAAGCAAAAGGAAGAATATGCTTATAATATAGAGTATTTCCTTAACTACTTTAATAGTATTTTTATAGACTTTTACTATTAATAGATAGCTATAGTAGAGCTAGAGAAACTTATATAATACCTTACTAAGTCTTTTTTAGATTTTTTTATCTGCTTTAAAGCTAAGTTATCCTTATTAAGTAGGGCTTTATAGAATAAAATAGTTAAAATCTAATACTTTTATTACTCCTTTTTATTTAAGTTATATTAATACTATATTAGGCACAATACTTATTATAACTAGAGCATAATAAGTAAATGTATATTAGGTATTATAAATAAATATTCTTAGATAAAAAAGAAAAAAAAGAAAATTAGCAAAAAAGAGCAGAGTCTATAGCTTTTTATAGAAGCGCGGACTAGGGCAAGTTATATATTATAACTCCTATAATAACCCTATATAATATAACTAATACTTCTATTAATAGACTCTATACTGCTTTTTTTTAATATTTGCTATAGTAATAACAAAGCGTTTGCTATAATCTCTGCTTGCTATTACGCGCTATATACACTAACTCTCAGGCCATGTATCTATAAGACTAATTACAAGGGCACTAACTATTTAATCAAAGCCCTAATAGACCCTAGGTTATATATAGCAGTATATATAGTCGTTTTTAGTACGCATAGCTTTATGCCCCTTTTTCCTCTTTTCTCTTTATCTTAGAATCTTTATTTATAGTGCTTATAATATATTTACTTATTATTTTAAGGCCGTTATACTATTTTAAGATAAATATATTGCTAATAAGCGGTTTATAAATACGTACTAACTTTATATCTTATATAAAGACGCAAAATACCTATATAATACGACTTAAGACTAGACTACGACTTTTTATTGCTAAGATAGGCAAGATAAAACCTTAGAAGACTCCTAGACCCTTTAGACTATTTAATTAGGCTTTAAGGAATAAGACCTAAGACTTAGACCTGCTTCTTAATATATATCTAGAAGCTAAGACTAGACTTTTCCTCGATACTTTATAAGATTAGCCTCGAGAGAATTAGAATATAACCCCTAAAACTAAGATTATAATATTAAGGATAAAGACTATTTAATTATAGCTTTTTCCTTAATAACCCTAACTAACTAGGACTTATAGTCCTAGTTAGCGGCTCTTTAGCAATAGATTACTAACTTATAGAGCTAATAGACCTTTAAGCCTGCCTGCTATAAAGAAGCCTCGATAGCCTTTATAGATTAATTTACTGCTTTTATCCCTTTTAAAAAGGCTATATAGCCTATCTTTACTACTATTAGATAACTAAACCCGGCTTACTCTAACTTAGCTAAGACTTGCTATAAGGATATTAGAATATTCTTAGGAAAAAAAGGCAAGTTTAGCGCCTTTCTAACTAACTTAAAAAATAAAATAAAGACTAATAAGGCTACTTTTTAGGATAAGAAAGATAGGATAGGCTTTTTATTTTGCTCTTTTAATAGCAAGGCCTATAAGACCCTTAAGACCTAGTACGATTTAATAAAACGACTTTTTTCTAGACTAGCAAAAATAATCTAGTATTTTAAGTCCGCCTATAGCAATTCTAATAAGTTTGCAAAAGCTATTAAGCGCCTTTGCTATTTAAACTTCTTAATCTCTAGCAAGTAGGAGATCTAAAAATTTATTGCGGAATTTAATAACCTAGCTGCTAAAACCCGTATACTATTTAATTAAATAAAATATACGCTTTAGGACTACTTTCTAATTAACCTAGACTCTAGCCTATTAACTAAGACTAAGGATAATAACCTCTCCTATAAAGACTTTTATAGCTATATTAAGGACTTAGTCTATTGCTAAAAGAGAGATACTATTTAATAAAAGACCTAGCAATTAAGTAGTTATATTCCCTATTATAAAGATAAGTTAGCAGGGGAAAATAAAAAAACCCTAATAATAACGTCTAAGGAAAAAGGCAAGGCTTTTTCTAAGAATAAAAAAAAGGTCTATTAGGATAATAGCATATGCTTTATTTATAGAAAAAAGGGCTATATAGCTAAAGATTGCTCTAACTAAGCCTAGATCTTAGGCTTAAAAAGGATACTAACTCTGCTACTAACTGCTTTTAAAGACTCGGATTTAGGAAAAAAGTAGGACTATTATAAAGCTCTTTAATAGTCCTAAAAGTCTTATATATAGAGAAAAAAGTAAGAGAATTATTTACTATTAATAGTTAAGTTTAAATTAATAGAATTGCTTTTTAAGCCTTATCTCTCTATAATACTAGAGCAAATACTTATTTTTTTATTAATTGCTAATTCGCTAAGCAGGCTATTAAATACCTTAATACTAAACTTATCCCTATTAGTCTAGTCCCCTTAGTTAATTTCTAAGGCTGCCTAGCTAGTCTAGTATATAAGCAGTTAATTATAACCTTTATAATTAATAGCTAGTCCTTTTCCTAGGAGACTTTTTAAGTTACTAACTATGCCTAGGATTTCTTTATTAGCCTATACTAGCTAGCTAAAAAGAAACTGCTACTCGACTATACTATTCGAAAGCTTATCTAGCCTAATAACCTCCCTGCTTTTACTAAGTACTCCCTTTTAATCCTTCTGCCTAAGACGCTTTTACTTAATAGGCAGATCGACTTAGCTATTTAGGCTAATGCAGAATGCTAGAACTAATTAATTAAGGCAGACGAAAAAAAGTATAAAATCCTCTAATACTTATAGAAAAATAATAACTTTATATAGCCTATAAAGAAAAAAAAGCTAGCCTAGATCCTAACCTAGACTAAGACCCTTAACCCGACTAACCCTTAGGAAAATAACTAGGACTGCTAAGACTAATTAATCTAAGCAGTTTAAAAGGATTCCTAATAGGTATAATAAAAGGAATTAACTCCTTTAATACTAACCTAGCCTATACCCTTAAAAGATAACCCTAACTTGCCTAAGGCTTTAATTATAAAACTTAGTCCTGCGAGTTATATATACTAAGGCTAAAAGATCCTATTCCTAGCAGGAGAAAACCCTAATTATATTGCCTTAATCTATAGCCTAATTCTATAGCCCTTTATATATATAGAAGGCTTTTTTAGTAAGAAGGAAGCATATACCCTTGCAAGCCCCTATCCTAGTTATAATATTATACTAGAACTTAAGAAATCCTTTTACCTAGCTAGTCCCTTATCTTATTATACTCTAATTAAATACTTGCTATTAGAGAAAGAAACTATAGACTACCTGCTTAAGATAAGTTTTATTAAACCTAATACTAGCCTATATACTGCCTCTATCCTATTTGCGCTAAAGCTATACTCTATAGCCTAATATTTTTATATTAACTACTATTAGATAAACGACTATTTAAAGAGTCGTATCTTACCTGCCCTTTTTCTTAATAGTACTGCTTTTAACTACTAATCTATAAAACGCTTTTCTAAAATTAACGTTATCTAGGCATTCTACTATCTCTATTTTAACCCGGCTTTTAAATACTTAATAGTATTCTATACTAGGTCTAGTATATTCTATTAGTTAGTCCTTTTATTTAGATTAAAGGTTAGCCCTGCTTAGTTCTAGAACTTTATTAATGCCTAGCTTTATAACCTCCTTAATTAATATACTAGTATATATATAGATAATATCCTAATCTATATAAATAATAATAATAAGGAAGACTATTAGACTAAATGCTATAAAGTTATCTAGCGCCTTTATTAGGCTAATCTATAAAGTAATATTAAGAAGTCCTAGTTTAATATTACTAAAGTTAACTATTTTAGTATAATACTATATGCTAGTATAGGACTTAGTATTAACCCCTATAAAGTATAGGCTATTATAGATTAGAAGTTCGAAGACTTTAAAGACTATAAAGCTATATGCTTTTTTATAAGTCTTTATAACTTTATCCGGATCTTTTACTATTATACTAGCATAACTGCTAAACCCTTAAACTAACTGCTTAAAAAGGATACGCTTTTTAAACTCGGACTAGAATAGCGCAAAGTATTTAATTAAATAAAGAAGCTTATAACTAAAGCTCCTATTCTCGCCTTCTTTTATCCTAAACTACTAACCTGACTTAAGACTAATGCCTCCTAGAATATAACTACTAGTATGCTATAGTAATAATAGACTAACTCGACCTAAAAGCCTATAGGCTTTTTTTCTAAAACTATATCCCCTACTAAATACGCTTATCTAATCTAAGACTATAAGCTTCTTGCTATTATCTAGAGCCTTAAATACTTTTACCTAGAACTCCTTAGTTAGAAATTTAATATTATTATAGACTATAAAGCCCTAATATATTTCTTAATAAAAAGGCTGCTCTTAATCTAATAAGTCTATTAGTCTAACTTCCTAGCTTAATTTAATATCCGTTTCCTCTACTACCCTAGCTAACTAAATATAGCTACTAATACTCTCTTATATAAAATAGTTAAACTCCCTATAGTTAAGGCTAGAGAGAAGGAAAAATAGATAAACTAATTAATTAAGCTAGAGTCTTTTAGTTTTAACCTCCCTAAAGTTGCCCCCTTTATTGCCTTAATTTATATACCTAATACTATAACCCCTTATAATGCTAACCTTACTATGCTTATTTAAAAAGAGAATATAGTTTAGAAACTTAGCTACTATAGTAACTATTTAATTATCCTAGAGCAGACTGCTAATAGGCGAATATTCCTCTATATAGCCCTAATTCGCAAGGCTTATAAACCTTTAATCTTTGCTTATAGAGGTTAAAATAAGATAATTAAGGTACTATAATAGGACTACTACTAGCCTAGGATAAAGCAGGATATCTAAAAGTATATTTATAACTATTATAACTGCTAGAGAAATAAAACCCTGCGTAATAAGACCCTTAGCCTTTTGCACTCTTTGCTAGTACTAACTATTATTTAGGAATAAGTTACTTATAATAAAAAAACTATGCTTATAGATTACTATAGATATAACTACGTTTAGACCTTTATTTATAAGCTAAGCTAGATTATTGCTATATTACCTAGTAGGAAGAATAATACTTTAAAAACCCTTGCTAGCTATTATTTCTAGTACTTATATTGCTTCTTTAGCCTATTAACTGCTTAGATTATAAATAATACTAGCCCTTTTATCTCTTTATTCCTAAAAAGCATTAACTAACTTACTAGTATAAGGCATTATTATAGTAATGCCCTTTACTTATAGACCTAGGGCAGTATTAAAATTATAAACTAGTATCTAGATTAAAAGCTATGCTTCTATATCGATAAATATTAAGATAATTAAAACGATTATCTACTAGCGCTAGACTTTGCGTATAACTTATCCTAGCACGCTTTTATTAGTATAGCCCTATTAATAGTAGTACTTAGTAAAGCAGTTAGGAACCCTTTCTCTTTGCCTCGATTAAATAGTTCCTCGACCCCTAATAACTCTACTAACCCTGCCTATATTGCCTTATGCCTTATTACCTATGCATAGAAAGTATAGTAATAAGCTTATAATACTATAGTTCGAACTTAGGAATAGCAAAAGCAATAGGCTAATAAAAAGAAACGCCCTATAGACTTTACTATTAGTAATAGGGTCTTTTTATAATAAAAAGAATTTAGCACGATTGCCCTAATAACTCGCCTTAATACTTAGTAGTCTAGTCTATTTATAATTACTGCTAAGAGAGGTTTTAGCTATGCTTTTAACCTGCTAAATACCTATAAAATAACTAATTTATTCTATACTAACTAACTTTATAAAGCCCTAGATAATCTATTGCCTAATTAAATAGTCCTAGCGCTTAAACCTAAAGAAATCTAGGGTATGCTTAAATAGGAAATTAATTGCGTTCTCTATTCTTATATTATAGGGAGAAATAAACGCCTAGAGTATTAAGTCTAATAGCAAGGCTATAATCCTAATTATATATAATATCTTGCTAGGAACTTTAAGAACGCGCTAATTGCTTTAAAGGAATACTATAACTATTATATTAATGCCCTAGGACCCCTTATAAACTTAACTAAGTAGATTAAGGCTATTATAGCAGATAAGCTATATACTAATAACGGTAATAATAACTATACTGCTAAATTTAGCCTATTCCTACAAGTCTATAGATATATACTTTAATAGTGTAAAGGAATCGACAAAGAGATAATACTAAGTCGAACTAAAGAGGAGTAATAAATAGAACTACTAAGAAGAGAGAGAAAGGAAAAGAGAGAAGCTCCCCGCTAGCTAGCTATATACCTCTCGAGGTCGGCTATTAGTAATAAGCCCGTACTAATATAAGCCTATCCTATCCTAGCTAAGCTAGAGGGTCTACTTATTATATACTTATAATCCCCCTATATAGATATAACTAGGTTAAAGACCTAGTCCTTTATATACCTTTTATCCCTAGAGGAGATAAGAAGCGCAAGCTAGTTAATACTATATAATAAACGCTATAATAGCTATATATTACGCTAGCGTAAAGCTATATATAAACTATAAAGGCCCGCTATAAGCGGCTAACTGCTAGCTAGTCCCTCCTAGAAAAGGGGAGTCTATAAAATATAGAGTTATATTGCCTATATTAAAGCAGGAAGGTAGCTACCTAACTAGTAATAGAAGAAATCCTATATAACTAGCATATGCCTTAAAAGGGTCCTATTAAAGCAGGGTAGCCCTAGAGGGGCCTTTTATAGTATTAACTAACCTAGCCTTAAGTATATGCTTTATCGCCTAGTCGCAAGGGTTGTTTTCCTAGCCTAGCGCGATTAGCAATAGTACATACTGCCCTGCCCTGCCCTGCGCGCTAATAATAAATTAACGCATATAAAATAGAGGCGGGACGCGTATAACTAATTACCTAGCCTATCCTAGACTATAACCCTTATAGCTAATCTATAAATCCCTTATGCCTTATTACCCTAGTTAAAAATCTCTGCCTTGCCCCTAGTTCTTTCTGCTAGCCTAGAAACTAATATTAACCTAGTAATCCGAGATTATACGTATAGCTAAGGGCAGTTATATTAAAAGTAACTAACTTAGTTATATTTATAGCAATACTTATACTAGGGAATGCTAAAAGCGCTAGATTTAATAGAACTAATATCTATTAGGTTAGCCTTAGTATAAGGCAGAAGATTAAATATTACCTAAAACGTATTTTTAGAGTTAAATATACTATTAAAGCTCCTTAAGAGTAACGCGAAAGCTAAATATATTATAGGCTATATTATCTCCTAATCTAGTTGCTTCTAAGGCTCCTTATAGAGACTAGAAGCTAATAGGATAATCTTAGTATAGTTAGACTAGTATTACTATTTAGCCTTAAAGAGAATATATTCCTACTATATAACGTATGCGCTAAGGGACTCTAATACCTTTTATAATAAAGTAACTAAAGAAAGACCTATATATTGCTCCTTATATAATTCGCTAAGAGTATTATCGATATAAGCTAGGAAGGATTTAGGCTAATTAGCAAAATTATTAATATATAATACGTATAAAAGGAAACTTTGCTAAAAAGTGCTAAGTCGCGAATAAACGTAGAAGAACTAAGAGCGATTATCCTTAATTATAACTCCGTTAATAGCAAACTTCGCCTAAAGAGATACTAGCTATATTAGAAGACTAGAGCGGGAATCTAATATATTAGGGGTAGGCAAAATTTAATAGCGTTCTAAGGTTATACTTTCCGCGTTATAATTATAAATAGAAAGGAGTTCTATTTAATATAAAGGAATCGATAAAGAGATAATACTAAGTCGAACTAAAAAGGAGTAATAAATAAAACTACTAAGAAGAGAGAGAAAGGAAAAGAGAGAAGCTCCCCGCTAGCTAGCTATATACCTCTTAAAGTCGGCTATTAGTAATAAGCCCGTACTAATACGAGCTTATCCTATCCTAGCTAAGCTAGAGAGTCTATTTATCGCGTACCTATAATCCCCTTATATAAACATAACTGGGTTAAAGACCTAGTCTTTTACAAATAGGCATATTAAGACCTTAGTTAGGGGGTAGTATTACGCGCTATATATACTAACTCTTAGGCTACGTATTTATAAGACTAATTATAAAGGCACTAACTATTTAATTAAAGCCCTAATAGACCCTAGGTTATGTATAGCAGTATATATAGTCGTCCTTAGTGTGTATAGCTTTATGCCCCTTTTTCCTCTTTTCTCTTTATTTTAGAATCTTTGTTTATAGTGCCTATAATATATTTACTTGTTATTTTAAGGCCGTTACACTTGCGACTATAAGTCTTCTTATTTAGTTTTCTCTCTTCCCCCTTTTATTTAGCATAGCGCTATCTGCAGCGCCCCTGGACGGGGCCCCTAGCAATACTATCAGGGTCCTAATATTAATTAACAGGGGTCCTAAAAGGATTATATAGTTATAATAGTACTTGCGTATAAGTACTAGTTAGTTTAATATTATTAATATACCTAATAAGGACTTATTTATAGAAACGCTATAAACGCTAACTAATCCTATTATAAAAAACGCTTTTAACTATTTTGCTAGGGTAGTTTTATATAAGAATTTTTAGGCTATATAAGCTATTATAGATATAGTATAGAAAAAGCTTTAGAAATACGCCTCTGCTATAACTAAGATAGATAAGACTTCCCTCCCTACTATTATTACTTATATAATCTAGAAATCTATTGAGTCGACTATATAGAAGGCTCTATAACCCTAGGCATCTAGGTTAAAACCGTCCTAGGCTACTATACTTGCTGCCCCTGCTATTATGCTAACCTTAGGACTACTTTTTATCTAACTAGTACTAGCTTAATAGAAATATAAGATACTAATTTCGGTTTAAGGCATTCTAGTTATTAAAGGGATACCCTTTCTTACTCTTATTAAAATTATTAATAAGGCTAATTCTGCTATAGGCAACCCTGCTATAGTTACTACTAGGCGCTTACTAAGCAGTAATATTATGCTTACCTTTAACCTTAATAAAATATTATACGCCTGCCCTAAGGGATAGATCTAGGCGGCTTTTAGCAAGGAAGCTATACTTACTTATTGCTTATACGCTATAATTGCTAAGGGCATTTATACTATAGCTGCTCTTTAAAATAGAGATAGATTTAACCTCGACTTTAAGGGTTCTAATTATATACTATAATCTGCCTCTTTTAACCTTAACCCCCCCTTAAATATAGCCTATACTAGGCATTAGAAATTATTTAATAGGGATATCCTCTTTACTAAAGCACGTAATAGGCTCCTACTTTTCTAGGCGCTTATAGGTTTACTAGATTAAATAGACGCTACTCTAGACTAGCTATACTAGGAACTTAATACTATAGCGACTATTATAGTCCTATTTCTCCCTTAGCGAATTAGCCCTAGGTTATACCCTTAGTAGATATAAAAGGTTAGCAAGGCAGTATGCAATATAAAGCGAGCTTAGCAAGTATAGCAGGCGAACCTTAGCCTATTTTAATAGTAGGCCCTAGGAGATAAAACTATTATTTAAAAAGCTGCTATTTATAAAGCAAAGCATAATAACTAGTAGGATTTCCTTAATAGCGTATTTAGTAACCCCTAGACCCTATAGTTTATAACTAGGTAGGCTTAATTGCAAAGCTAGACCCCTTTAGAACTAACTTATATACCTGCTTTATAGCGTAATGCTTTAAATAGCCTATAGTTATCCTATAAGGGAAAGACTAAGCTACTTACTAATAAGTTCTTCCCCTTAAACCTAGTAAATATACCCTTTCTTTCCCTTAAGGACCCTTTTTCTAGCTATTAGTATTACCCCTAAAGTTAGCAAATATAAAGGACTAGGTCTTTAACCCAGTTATATCTATATAAGGGGATTATAAGTATATAACTAGCAGGCTCTCTAGCTCGACTAGGATATAATAGGCTTATATTAATATAGGCTTATTACTAATAGCCAACCTCGTAAGGTATATAGCTAGCTAGCAGGGAGCTTTTCTCCCTTTCCCTTTCTCTCTTCTTAGTAGTTCTATTTATTACTCTTTTTTAGTTTAACTTAGTATTATCTTTTTGTTAATTTCTTTATATTAAATAGAACTCTTTTTTATTTATAACTATAACGCAAAAAGTATAACCTTAGAACGCTATTAAATTTTGCCTATCCCTAACGCATTAGAATCTTGCTCTAGACTTCTAATATAGCTAGCCTTTTTTAGGCAAAGTTTGCTATTAATAGAGTTATAATTAGGGATAATCGCTCCTAGTTCTTCTATATTTATTTGCAACTTAGCATTTTTTAATAAAGTTTCTTTCTATATATATTATATATTAATAATTTTGCTAACTAGCCTAAATCCTTTTTTTATATTACTCTTAAGAAGCTTTAATAGTATATTTAACTCTAGGGATATATCTTAGGTAATATTTAATCTTCTGCTTTATACTAAGGCTAACTTAATAGATATTAGTTCTATTAAATCTAGCGCCTCTAGTATACCCTAGCGTAAGTATTACTATAAATATAACTAAGTTAGTTATTTTTAATATAACTGCCTTTAGCTATAGTAAATTCTTAGATTACTAGATTAGTATTAGATTCTAGGCTAGCAGAAAGGACTAGGGGTAAGGCAGAGATTTTTAACTAGGGCAATAAGGCGTAAGGGATTTATAGATTAGCTATAAGGGTTATAGTTTAGGATAGGCTAGGCGATTAGTTATACGCGCTCTGCTTTTATCTTATATACGTTAATTTATTATTAGCGCGTAATATAGAGCAGGGCAGTATATACTAATACTAATCGCGCTAGGCTAAGAAAATAACCCTTATAACTAGGCAATATAGTATATACTTAGGGCTAGGTTAGTTATTATAGCAAAAAGGGCCCCTTAAGCCCGCCCTGCTTTAATAAGACCCCTTTAAGGTATGCGCTAGTTATATAGGATTCCTTCTATTTACTGCTTAGGTAGCTGCTTTCTTGCCTTAATATAGGCAATATAACTCTATATTCTATAGACTTCCTTTTTCTAAAAGGGACTAGCTAGTAGTTAGCTACTTATAGCAGGCTTTTATAGTTTATATATAGCTTTGCACTAGTATAATGCATAGCTATTATAGTATTAACTATATAGTATTAACTAGCTTATACTCCTTATCTTTTTTAAGGATAAAGGGTATATAAAGGACTAGGTCTTTAACTTAGTTATATTTATATAGGGGGATTATAAGTACGTAACTAGCAGGCTCTCTAGCTCGACTAGGATATAATAGGCTCGTATTAATACGGGCTTATTACTAATAGCCGACCTTATAAGGTATATAGCTAGCTAGTAGGGAGCTTCTCTCCCTTCCTCTCTCTCTCTTCTTAGTAGTTTTATTTATTACTCCTCTTTAGTTCGACTTAGTATTATCTCTTTATCGATTTCTTTACAGCGAATCTAAAGTATACTTTACTTTTTTTAGCATTGCCTCCTAGAAATTAGCTAGTCCTAATAGGATCCTAGTTAGCTTCTTTAAAGAGTACGGCCTACTATTAGTCTCCTTCCTTACCTTAGTCCTCTATAGTTATATTATATGCAGATATTTCTCTGCTTAATATAAGGAATCGAATATTATAGTGCTTTAGAAGGCAGGCAAGAGTCTAGAAGTCCTATAGACCCCTAGGGGTTATAGACTAATATTGCTCCTAAATATAGTTAGGAAAATCCTAGAGACTATTTTAGTATAAAAGCTATCCTATGCTTTTAAGGCTGCCCTAGTTCTCCCTTTTAGGCAAATAGGCAATAGACCCTGCTAATCTACTAATAGCGCGCTTTTTATACTTATTAAAATAGTATGCGCGGCTTAAGCCTAATAGGGTTCTATATTGCTCCTTATACTTAATATAACTAGCGCTTTTAACTATATATTATATAGTAAGCTTATTACTATTTTTAATTTTTTTAGATTCCCTTTCTAGCTTATTACGCTTCTCTATAGCTACTTAACTAGCTATAGCTCTAGGCTTAAAGTTAATAGCCGCCTATTTAAACTCTTTGCTATTAAGAAAGGGGTTTTTTAAAAGTCCTTAATTATAAGTAAGGCATTAACATATATTAGTATAATACAAGAGAGGACTCTGCTTAAGTTAGCTCGGGTCCTTAATCTATTAATATCTGCTTATATCTATCTCTTATCTCTTTCGTAAGGGAAGAAGGCAGAGTTTATATATATATTTCCCTAATCCTAATCCTCTTCTCCTGCTTTATCTTCCTAATCTCCTTGCAATCCGCTTCTAATCTCGGACTAAGTTCGATCTAATTATACTATAAGCACTGCTTAACTATAGCCCTATTGCATAATTAAATACTTTATCTATATATATCTATCCCTAGTTATTTCCTTTAGGGGTAGATACGCATTAAAACGCGTAGACGATTTATATTATATATAGTTTATATACTAGTAGTCCTTTTTTTATTATCGAATTATTATAGGGGAAAGAAATAAATAAGAAAAAGAAAAGCATAAAAGAAAATAGTATATAGGAAAAATAGAAAGGAAGAAATAATATAGGAAATAAATAAATAAGTATATAAAAAAGAAAATAGTAAAAGAAAAAGGGTAAAGGGAAAGGAATTAGTCTTTTGTAAGGTAGTAGGGTTATAGTGCGTACTTACTATATTTCTCGCTTTTTATACGCGTATATATAACTTACCTTGCGAAATAAATTTATTCCCTCTCTTCCTTTTATATTTCTTCTTTTCTTCTTCCTTCTATACTCCTAATAAAGTAGCAAAGCATTATTATTACTATTATAAGTAAGTATAACTAAACTCTAATAGAAATAGCAGTAATATTTTCTAAAATCGTTACGCAAGGCTAATAAAATATTCTAGAAATACTACTAAAGCTAGCTAAGAAGCATAAGGGTAGGGGCAGGGGGGAGGGGGCATAGGGGCAGGCAGGGGAGTAGAGAAAATAGGCCTTTAGGCAAAGATACTTTAATAAGAGAGATAATAGTTAT
>LKCN02000011.1:739178-815458 GCA_001633055.2 Ophiocordyceps polyrhachis-furcata BCC 54312
TTATAGTGCGTACTTACTATATTTCTCGCTTTTTATACGCGTATATATAACTTACCTTGCGAAATAAATTTATTCCCTCTCTTCCTTTTATATTTCTTCTTTTCTTCTTCCTTCTATACTCCTAATAAAGTAGCAAAGCATTATTATTACTATTATAAGTAAGTATAACTAAACTCTAATAGAAATAGCAGTAATATTTTCTAAAATCGTTACGCAAGGCTAATAAAATATTCTAGAAATACTACTAAAGCTAGCTAAGAAGCATAAGGGTAGGGGCAGGGGGAGGGGGCATAGGGGCAGGCAGGGGAGTAGAGAAAATAGGCCTTTAGGCAAAGATACTTTAATAAGAGAGATAATAGTTATTAGTAATAATAATAATAATAATAGCAATATCCCTCTAGTTCCTCCTCTACGTATGCGTTAAAGTAAGCAGAATTTTAGCTAATTTAATTACGATTTTAAAATAATTTTATAATATTTAGTTAAGAGCATTAGGCTAATTTTATATAAGTATCCTAGCCTCTTTATTAAGCAGCTTGCTATTAATACCTTAGGCTTTAAAACGCATGCTATTACTAATAATACTAAATCGTTGCCTATTCCTAGCTATAACTATGCTAAAGACTCTAATAATAACGACGAAGACGCCTAAGACGCTAGGCGGGTCGCGCTAAAATCCTTAAACCCTAAGTCGCAGGCGTCCGCGTAAAGAGGTAATAAGGATAGTCCCCTATTACTAGTATATCTCCTATCTAGCTTAGTAGCTGCTTATAACTAATGCCTATTAGGAATAGGATTCGGCTATAATTAAGAGTTGCTTCTACTACTTATTACGGGGATTAAAGTGCGAGATTATAAGTATCCTTTTCTAATATTAAGATAATTCTTAGCTAATATTAAATATAAAGCTAGTACTAGAAGCAGGACGCGCTATATAGGCTCTAGCAGTATTTATCTAGATAAACTACCCTTTTAATAAGTTTTAAAAGGGTAAGCATACTAATTTAGCATAGGTAGCTATATAAGCCTATTAGGAGTTTAGGATAAAAAAATAATCCCGTAATACGGCTTGCTAGCTAGGCTCCTAGGGGCAAAATTAGCAGGGAAATTTAGCAGGGAGGGCAAAAAAATTTTTAATAAGCAAAGCTAGGCAAAAATAATTTTAAGTATAGCTAGGCATAAAAATAATTCAGATAGATTCGGCTAGGCAGATAATTTTTATTTGCTAGTTTATTTAGGCTAAATTAATAAAAGAGATTCTTGCTTTCTAAATATAACGAGTATAGTTAAATTATATATTTATATAAAATATTTAGGATATAAAGATATAATCCCTTTAAAATAGAAAGAAAATAAGTATAGTATAAAGGCAATATCTATCTAATTTCGGGTTAGTATTAAAACAAAGTATTCTAAAAGTTATAAAGAGTAAAAACAAAAATAAAAGGGTAATTAAGAAGGTTTCCCTAGAAAAAGAAATAAATCCCTCTAAGTGTTTCGATTATTATCCTAAACGTTCTAAGTATAAGTTAAGGTCCTTAAGAGATTAAAACTATAGGCTATAGGAGTCTATTCCTTCCTAAGGATCTTAGCGTTATTCGAGGTCGATTTAGTCTTTCTAAACGTTTTAGGTATAAGTCGAGGTCCTTAAGAGATTAAAACCGCGGGCTATAAGAGTCTATTCCTTCCTAAGGGTCCTATTATTATTTAAGGTCGATTTAGTCTTTTAAGCAGCTATTATACTATCTAGTACTATAAAAGATTAAAACCGTAAACTCTAGGAGTCCGTTCCTTCCTAGGGTAAAGGTCGTTTCCTAGCTTAGGTCTAGGCATTTATTTCTTAGCTAATCTGTATTTTATTAAATATAAGACTCGTATTAATAGCTAATAGTAATACTAATTAGTATAGATAGGGTATTAATATATATTAGTATAATATAAGAGAGGACTCTGCTTAAGTTAGCTTAGGTCCTTAATCTATTAATATCTGCTTATATCTATCTCTTATCTCTTTTATAAGGGAAGAAGGCAGAGTTTATATATATATTTCCCTAATCCTAATCCTTTTCTCCTGCTTTATCTTCCTAATCTCCCTGCAATCTGCTTCTAATCTTAGACTAAGTTCGATCCGATTATGCTACGAGCACTGCCTAACTATAGCCTTATTATATAATTAAATGCTTCGTCTATGCGTACCTATCCCTAGTTATTTCCTTTAGGGGCAGACACGCGTTAAGACGCGTAGACGATTCGTATTATGCATAGTTTATACACTAATATCCTTAATCCTATTTATCCTATATATCTCCTCTTTTTACTGCTATCTTAAATAATAAATCGGAATTATCCCTATTAGGTTTATAAATAATACTAATATTATTAGCACTAGCTATATGCTATAATAGGTTTAGGACTAGTTAGTCCGAGTATAGGAAGTTTGCTAGGATTAGGCCTAGGAGTATAAGATATTATTTTAACCCCTTAAGAGCAAACTCCTTTACTTTATACGCGCCTATATAGCTAATATATCCTCCTTTACCCTTAACGGCTTTATAATAGTCCCTATACAGAAGGCTTATATGCTTAGCTATAAGGGTTTTTAACCTTAGTATAGTTCTAGTTATATAACCTAAACTTACCTCTTAACCTTAGGAGAAGCGCCCGTACGGCTATAGACTCCGCCCCTCTGCTTACGCAATGCACTTATCTTATAATAAGTCCCCCTATCTCGGCTACGCCCCTATTACGCATAGCATTACCCCTAAGATACGCAGCTACGAGTGCGTAGCCTGCTCTCTAAGATTAGTCCTAGATATATATATATAGCCCTAGGTAGCCCGCTTCCCCTTTAGAGCAGTATGCGTAATTAAATATACTTAGTCTAGCCTAAGTATGCTTCTTTATAGCTAGCCCCTTAATAAAATTATGTATCTTTTTTCTTCCCTTTCCCTATTTTTTTCCCTTCTCCCTAATAGTCCTTTTTATCTTTACTTTATTCCCTCTTTTTCCTTATCTTCTAACTGCGTTTTAATATAACTACTATTTTTATAGCCCTATTATATTAGCATATATCGAATAATTGTATTAAACGCTCTCTATAATAATATCTATAGAAGACTTATATATAGCTAGTATAAAAGAATAGCTCGCTAGTATCTCTTTAGCGGATAATACCCCCTTAGATCCGGACCTTATTCCTTACTTCTAGCAGGAGCTTGCCTATGCTAAATAGGCATTAGCTAATACTTAGGCCTTTTTTTCTTAGAAATAGGTTACCTATTAATAAGTCCTCGAGCATATATATTACGGCTAGCAAAACAAGCAAACGTATATTAAGCACTATAAACAAATATTCTAAGATAAAGAGGAAAAAAAGAACTAGAAAAAGGTAGTCAGGCTATAGGCCCTTTTTATATGCATTATAGAGGGCTTATTACCTAATATAATAGGTCTACTATAGGCTTATAGGGGTTAGGGGTCCTATATCCTTCCTCGTACTAAGTACTGTAGTATACTAGGGCGCAGCGCGTAATACTACCCCCTGCCTATAGCCTTAATACGCCTATTAAGGTAGGTATAGGGTAGGTCGGCAAATACGGCCAAAAAGCACTAAGTTAATTAGGGGGGGGGAGTATTGCCTAGTATAGCATAGGCGCTATAAGTCGATTTAAAAAAAACGCTATATAAAAAGTGCGAATTCCTAATAAAAAATAGCCCTTAAGGCTAGCCTTATATACGCGCCCTTAAGATATAGCTATAGGGACTATAAAAAGGGGTAGTAGTAGAAAGAGGACTAAATCAGGCATAAGTAAGTATAAGCAGTAGTATAAGGGGTAATAGCAGTTAGTATAAGTAGCTTAAGAGGGTAATAGCAGTTAGTATAGGCGGCTTAAAAGGGTAATAGCTATTACGCGCTATATATACTAACTCTTAGGCCACGTATCTACAAGACTAATTAAAGGGCACGAACTATTTAATTAAAGCCCTAATAGACCCTGGGTTACGTATAGCAGTATATATAGTCGTCCTTAGTATGCATAGCTTTATACCCCTTTTCCTCTTTTCTCTTTATCTTAGAATCTTTATTTATAGTGCCTATAATATATTTACTTATTATTTTAAGGCTATTATACGATTCTAAGATTAATATATTGCTAATAAGCGGTTTATAAATACGTACTAACCTTACGTCCTATACGAAGACGCAAAACACCTGTATAATACAACCTCTTATTGCTAAGATAGGCAAGCTAAGACCCTAGAAGACTCCTAGACCCTTTAGACTATTTAATTAGGCTCCGAGGAATAAGACCTAAGACTTAGACCCGCTTCCTAATATATATCTAGAAGCTAAGACTAGACTTTTCCTTAATGCTTTGCAAGATTAGCTTTAAGAGAATTAAAATATAACCCCTAAGACTAAGATTATAATATTAAAGATAAAAACTATTCGATTATAGCTTCTTCCTTAATAACCCTAATTAACTAGGACTTATAGTCCTAGTTAGCGGCTCTCTAGCAGTAGATTGCCGACTTATAGAGCTAATAGACCCCTAAGCCCGCCTGCTATAGAGAAGCCTCGACCGCTTTTATAGATCGATTTACTGCTTTTATCCCCTCTAGAAAGGCTATATAGCCTATCTTTACTGCTATTAGATAACTAAACCTAGCTTACTCTAACTTAGCTAAGACTTGCTATAAGGATATTAGAATATTTTCTAGAAAGAAAGGCGAGTTTAGCGCTTTTTTAACTAATCTAAAAGATAAAATAAGGACTAATAAGGCTACTTTTTAAGATAAGGAAAACAGGATAGGCTTTTTATTTTGCTCCCTTAATAGCAAGGCCTGCAAGACTCTTAAGACCTAGTACGACTTAATTAAATAACCCTTCTCCGGACTAGCAAAGATAATTTAGTATCTCGAGTCCGCTTATAGCAATCCTAATAAGTTTATAAAAGCTGCTAAGCGCCTTTGCTATTTAAACTTCTTAATCTTTAGTAAATAGGAGATCTAGAAATTTATTACGGAATTCGATAACTTAGCTGCTAAGACCTATATACTATTTAATTAAATAAAGTATATGCTTTAGGACTACTTTCTAACTAACTTTAACTCTAGCCTATTAACTAAGACTAAGGATAATAACCTTTTCTATAAAGACTTTTATAGCTATATTAAGGACTTAGTCTACTATTAAAAGAGAAATGCTATTTAATAAAAGACCTAGCAATTAAATAGTTATACTCCCTGCTATAAAGATAAATTAGCAGGGGAAAATAAAAAGACCCTAATAATAATATCTAAGGAAAAAGGCAAAGCTTTTTTCGAGGATAAAAAAAAGGTCTACTAGGATAATAGCATATGCTTTATCTATAGAAAAAAGGGCTATATAGCTAAAGATTGCTCTAACTAGGCCTAGATCTCGGGTATAAGGAGGACGCTAACGCTGCTACTAACTGCCTCTAAATACTCGGATTTAGGAAAAAAGTAGGACTATTATAAGGCTCCTTAATAGTTCTAAAAGTCTTATATATAGAGAAGAAAGTAGGAAAGTTATTTACTATTAATAGTTAAGTTTAAATTAATAGAATCGCTCTTTAAGCCTTATTTCTCTATAATACTAAAGCAAATACCCGTTTTTTATTAATTGCTAATTCGCTAAGCAGGCTATTAAACGCCTTAATACTAAACTCGTCCCTATTAGTCTAGTCCCTCTAGTCGATTTCTAGGGCTGCCTAGCTAGTCTAGTACGTAAGCAGTTAATTACAACCCTTATAATTAATAGCTAGTCCTTTCCTTAGAAGACCTTCTAAGTTACCGACTATGCCTAGGATCTCTTTATTAGCCTGTACTAGCTAGCTAAAAAGAAACTGCTGCTTAACTATACTGCTCGAAAGCTTATCTAGCCTAATAACCTCCTTGCCCTAGCTAAGTACTCCCTCTTAATCCTTCTGCCTAAGACGCCTTTACTTAATAGGCAGATTAACCTAGCTATTTAGGCTAATATAGAACGCTAGAACTAATTAATTAGGGCAGACGAAAAGAAGTATAAGATCCTCTAATACTCGTAGTTAAAAGGTTATACAAGCAGTAGATAAAAAGTTAACAAATCGGGAAGGTAATTATATAATAGAGAAGAAGAAGAGGAATTACGTAATAGTCTAAAAGAGGAAATTAAAGAAGAATTAGAGGCAGGAAAGGTGTTTTTATTAAGAAGGTGAGAAAAGCTAATGCTAATAATTCTTCTAAGTAGGTAGGAAAACCCTCCTCCTTTTATAGACAATTTCTCAGGAATAAAGGTACTTCTCGAGATACTTTAAAGTTCCTACTTATAGTACTCTGACGTACCTATACGTTACTACTTTCCCTTTGTTTTAAAGTATTTTCTTTCTTGAGATATTTAACTTAGAAGATCGGCGATTTGGAGGAAGACTTATAGCGATCTGACTAATCTAATCGATCTGATTAATCCGATCGATCCGATCGATCTAACCCGCTATAACTGCTATAACGTGCCCGCTATAGCCCCTGTAGGTACGTACCTACCCCGCTATAAGCGCTTATGCTTTAGGGGGGGTATAGGTACGAATTAGGCTATATATATGTTTTAAGTCTTTTTTATAAGCTTATTTCTTATCCGTTTAAGATAAAAAAATATGCATTTTAAAGCGTTTTAAAAGGGCTATAAAAAAATATAGGTCTTGTCTTATAGAAGTACTTATATATATTTTTTATTAAGCTTTTTATAGCTGTATTATTATATATACTCTTATACGTGGAAAAATAATAACTTTATATAGCTTGCGAAGAAAAGAAAGCTAGTCTAGATCCCAACCTAGACTAAGACCCTTAACCTAACTAACCCCTAAGAAGATAACTAGGACTACTAAGACTAATTAATCCAAGCAGTCTAAAAGGATCCCTAATAGGCATAATAGAAGGAATTAACTCCCTTAATACTAACCTAGCCTATACCCTTAGAAAATAACCCCGACCTGCCTAAGGTCTTAATTGCAAAGCTTAGTCCCGCGAGTCGTATATATTAAGGCTAAGAGATCCTATTTCTAGCAGGAGAAGACCCTAATTATATTGCCCTAATCCGCAGCCTAATTCTGCAGCCCCTTACGCATATAGAAGGCTTCTTTAGCAAGAAGGAAGCATATACCCTTGCAAGCCCCTATCCTAGTTATAATATTACGCTAGAACTTAAGAAACCCCTTTACCTAGCTAGTCCCCTATCTTATCGCACTCCGATTAAATACTTACTATTAGAGAAAGAGACTATAAACTACCTGCTTAAAATAGGTTTTATTAAGCCTAACGCTAGCCTATATACTGCTTCTATCCTATTTGCGCTAAAGCTATACTCTATAGCCCAATATTTCTATATTAACTACTATTAGATAAATAACTATTTAAAGAGTTATATTTTACCCGCCTTTTTTCTTAATAGTACTGCTTTTAACTGCTAATTTGCGAAACGCTTTTCTAAGATTAATATTATCTAAGCATTCTACTATCTCTATCTCGACCCGGCCTCTAAATACCTAATAGCATTCCGTACTAGGTTTAGTACGTTCTATTAGTTAGTCCTTCTATTCGGATTAAAAGTCGGCCTTGCTTAGCTCTAGAACTTTATTAATGCCTAGCTCTATAACCTCCTTGATTAATATACTAGTGCATACGCAAATAACGTCCTAATTTATATAAATAATAATAATAAGAAAGACTATTAGACTAAATACTATAAAGTTATCTAGCGCTTTTATTAGGCTAATCTATAAAGTAATATTAAAAAGTCCTAGTTTAATATTACTAAAGTTAACTACCTTAGTATAATACTATACGCTAGTATAAGACTTAGTATTAACCCCTATAAAGTATAGGCTATTATAGATTAAAAGTTCGAAGACCTTAAAGACTATAAAGCTATATACTTTTTTATAAGTCTCTATAACTTTATCCGGATCTTTTATTATTACGCTAGCGCGACTACTAAACCCTTAAACCGACTACTTAAGAAAGACACGCCTTTTAAACTCGGACTAGAATAGCGCAAAGCATTTAATTAAATAAAGAAGCTCGCGACTAAAGCTCCTATTCTTGCTTTCTTCTATCCTAAACTGCTAACCTGATTTAAAACTAATGCCTCCTAGAATATAACTACTAGTATACTATAGTAATAATAGCCTAAATTAACCTAGAAGCCTATAGGCTTCTTTTCTAAGACTATATCCCCTACTAAATACGCCTATTTAATCTAAGACTATAAGCTCCTTGCTATTATCTAGAGCCTTAAGCACTTCTACCTAGAACTCTTTAGTTAGAAATTTAATATTATTATAGACTATAAGGCCCTAATATATTTCTTAATAAAAAAGCTGCTCTTAATCTAATTAGTCTATTAGTCTAACTTCCTAGCTTAATTCGATATCCGTTTCCTCTACTGCCCTGGCCGACTAAATATAGCTGCTAATACTTTTTTACGCAAGATAGTCGAACTCCTTATAGTTAAGGCTAGAGAAAAAAAAGAATAGATAAATTAATTAATTAAGCTAGAGTCTCTTAGTTTCGACCTCCTAGAAATTACCCCTTTTATCGCCTCGATTTATATACCTAATGCTATAACCCCTTATAGTGCTAACCTTACTATACTTATTTAAGAAAAGAACGCAGTTTAGAAACTCGGCTATTATAGTAACTATTTAATTATCCTAGAATAGACTGCTAATAGACGAATATTCCTCTATATAGCCCTAATTTATAAGGCTTATAAACCTCTTATTTTTGCTTATAAAGGCTAAAATAAGATAATTAAAGTACTATAGCAGGACTACTACTAGCCTAGTATAAAGCAAGATATCTAAAAGTATATTCGCAACTATTATAACTGCTAGAGAAATAAGACCCCGCGTAATAAAACCCCTAGCCTTCTGCACCCTCTGCTAGTACTAACTGCTATTTAGGAATAAGTTATTTATAATAGAAAGACTATACCTAAGGATTGCTATAGATATAACTATATTTAGACCTTTATTTGCAAGCTAAGCTGGATTATTACTATATTGCCTAGCAGGAAGGATAATACTTTAGAAACTCTTACTAGCTATTACTTTTAGTATTTATACTGCTTCTTTAGCCTACTAACTGCTTAGATTATAGATAACGCTAGTCTTTTTAACTCTTTATTCCTAAAAAGAATTAACTAACTTACTAGTATAAAGCATTATTATAGTAGTGCCCTTTACCTATAGACCTAGGGCAGCGTTAACGTTATAAACTAGTATCTAGATTAAAGGCTATGCTTCTATATTAATAAATATTAAGATAATTAAAGCAATTACCTACTAGCCCTAGACTTTGCGTATAACTTATCCTAGCACGCTTTTATTAGTATAGCCCTACTAGTAGTACTTAGCAAAATAGTTAGGAACCCTTTCTCTCTGCCTTAATTAGATAGTTCTTTAACCCTTAATAACTCTATTAACCCTGCTTATATTGCCTTATGCCTTATTACCTACGCATAAAAAGTATAGCAATAGGCTTATAATGCTATAGCTCGAACTTAGGAATAGCAAAAGCAATAGGCTAATAAGAAAAAACGCCCTATAGACTTTACTATTAGTAATAGGGTCTTTCTACGATAAAAGGGATTTAGCATAATTGCCTTAATAACTTGCTTTAATACTTAGTAGTCTAGACCTTTTATAATTACTGCTAAAAAAGGTTTTAGCTATATTCTTAACCTGCTAGATAGCTATAAAATAACTAATTTATTTTATACTAACCGATTCTAAAAAGCCCTAGATAATTTATTACCTAATTAAATAGTCCTAGTACTTAAACCTAAAGAAATCTAAGGTACGCCTAAATAGGAAGTTAATTGCATTCTCTATTCTTATATTATAGGAAGAAATAAACGCTTAGAGTATTAAGTATAATAGCAAGGCTATAATCCTAATTATATATAGTATCCTGCTAGGAACTTTAAGAACGCGCTAATCGCCTTAAAGAAATACTATAACTATTATATTAATACCCTAGGACTACCTATTAACTTAATAGCGTAGATTAAAGCTGCTATAGCAGATAAGCTATATAATAATAATAATAATAATAACTATGCTGCTAAGCTAGGCTTATTATAATAGGTCCGTATATATGCACTTTAATAGGCATATTAAGGCCTTAGTCGGGGGGTAGTATTACGCGCTATATATACCAATTCTCAGGCTACGTATCTATAAGACTAATTAAAGGGCACGAACTATTTAATTAAAGCCCTAATAGACCCTGGGTCACGTGTAGCAGTATATATAGTTATCCTTAGTGCGTATAGCTTTGTGCCCCTTTTCCTCTTTTCTCTTTATTTTAGAATCTTTGTTTATAGTGCCTATAATACATTTACTTATTATTTCAAGGCTATTATAATAGCAGTTAGTATAAGTAGCTTAAAGGGGTAATAGCAGTAGTATAGGCGGCTTAGAGGGATAATAGCAGCTAGCGCAAGCGGCTTAAAGGGATAATAGCAGTAGTATAAGCGGCTTAAAGGGATAATAGCAGCTAGCATAAGGGGCTTAGAGAGGTAATAGCAGTAGTATAAGCGGCTCTAAGGGATAATAGCGGCTAGCATAAAGGGCTTAGAGAGGTAATAGTAGTAGTATAGGCGGCTTAGAGGGGTAATAGCAGTAGTATAAGCGGCTTAGAGGGATAATAGCGGCTAGTATAGGGGGCTTAGAGAGGTAATAGTAGTAGTATAGGCGGCTCTAAGAGATAATAGCAGCTAGTATAGAGGGCTTAGAGAAGTAATAGCAGTAATATAGGCGGCTTAAAGGGGTAATAGCAGTAGTATAGGCGGCTTAGAGGGATAATAGCGGCTAGTATAAGGGGCTTAGAGAGGTAATAGCAGCAGCGCATATAGCTTAAAGGGATAATAGCAGCTAGCATAAGGGGCTTAGAGAGGTAATAGCAGTAGCGCAAGCAGCTTAAAGGGATAATAGCAGCTAGCGCAAGCGGCTTAGAGAGATAATAGCGGCTAGCATAAGCGGCTTAAAAGGGTAATAGCAGTAGTATAAGCGGCTTAGAAGGGTAATAGCAGCTAGCATAAGGGGCTTAGGGAGGTAATAGCAGCAGCGCAGGCGGCTTAGAGGGATAATAGCAGCTAGCATAAGCGGCTTAAAAGGGATAAGAGCACTAAAACAGGTCGGAAGCAGGGGCCGGGTTATTATAGGCGTTATAAGTCGATTTAAGGAAAATGCTATATAAAAAGTGCAAATCTTTAATAAAAAGTAGCCCTTAAGGCTATCCCTATATACGTATCCCTAGGAAGTGCCTAGAGGGATTATAAAAAGGGGTAAGTAGCAGTAAAGGATTTAGTTAGATAGCAGTAATAATAAAAGGACTAGTTAGTAGCTAAGCATAACGCTAGGCTATATTCTAAGTTATAACTAGTAGTTAAGAGTGTTATAAGCTATATAACTAGCGTATTCTATCTAGGGCAATAATAATAAAGGCAGTTAGCAGTCGAGTATAGCGCTAGCCTATTCTAAGTCGCAGTTAGTAGTTAAACTTGCTTTAGTAGTTAAACTCGCTATAGTAGTAACTTATTATAAGCTAGAAAGCTAGTACGTAAAGTCGCTAGTAGAGGTGCTATAAGGGAGCAAGGCTCTATAGTATCCTCTATAATAAGTCGTAGGAGGATAACAGAGCATAATAGTATTCTAACTTGCAAGGGGCTAGGGGTTTAGCCCCTTTTAAACCTTATAGGTTAAGTATTAAAGCAGTCTGCAAGCTAAATACAGGCTTATATAATATCCCGAAATAAATAACCGCCTATAGCTAGTTCTAATTAGACCTAGTAGGCTATATAGCTCTTAGTATATATAGCTAGATAATAGTAGTTAATTAAGCCTAACTTATTAGCGCTCTTAGGGGTAGGCTGCGTTTAAGGCTTATACTAATAGTAGATTAGCCCTACCCTAACTATAACTATAATTAGCATGCTATAGGAGTAGGCTGCCCTACCTTATAGTACGTAAGATCGATAGGGATAGGTCTTAGCAAGCGCTATATTAGTATCCTGCTAGGGTAGCCTAACCCTAAGGTTATTGCCTCTAGGCAGCTAGCTGCTAAAAAAAAAGGGGGTAAGGAGAGGTGTCTTGCAGCCTTAGAATCGCAGAGCTTAAAACTAAATAGGTAGCTAAGGAGGTATAGTTCTTATAGCTAGGAACTAGAAGCTAAGACTTATTAGAATAATATCTCCTCCTACTATTTAAAAGGCGATATAGGGGGGATAATATTTAAGAGTCGGGGTTAGTTATAAAAAAAAAGAGAGAGAGTATATATATAAGCGTAAAAATATCTTCTAAGAGGTCTGCCCTAGCCTGCATATAACTTATAGGCGTTGCTAGTAGTATTATATATGCTAGCGCTAGCAGGTAAGGGCTCTTATTAAAAGGGCCGAGTCGTTATTATTATTATTATTATAGGGCGTATTAGCTATAGCAGTATTAATCTATTATTAGAAGTTAAGAGGAGGTCCTAGGGTATTAGGGTATTAGTTATAGTATTTGCGCAAGGCTATTAGTATATTATAGAAGTTCCTAGCTAAGTACTAAGTCTTATTAGGGTTGCAGCCCTGCTAAGCAACCTAGTACTCAAGGCGCTAGGCTTATTTTAATAGCCTACTATAGAGCACTTTATCGACTTTCTATTTAGGGGTGCTATTAATATTATTAGGTTTAGGTAGTAGCTAGGACTAGTTAGGTAGCGGGTTATTAGCGGCTTTTCGAAGCTAGTTAGTATAAAAGAGGTTAGTTATCTTTTAGCTCTCTAGCAAGTCTAGTATATAGCTATAGCCCTATTCTGCTATAATTTTAAAAGGGCTAGATTACTAAGAGTTAAGGCAGGTAGTAAGTACTATAGTGCTAAATCCCTTCCTGCTAAGAAAAACATAGTCCCTAACCTAAAAGTTAGCAGGTTAGCGCTTCTTATTACTCTAAAGCTTCTATCGCTGCTATATAGCAGTAGACTTCTCTTAGGCCTATTATTATACCGCTTATGCTTTAGCTATAAGGTTTTAGGCAGTAATAGCAGGCGCTAAGTTAGGTGCTAGTTAGTTATTAAGGGTAGCACTAGGCAAGAAGGGGTTCTATACTAGCTTCCTAAAAGCGATAAAAAAGGGGGCTATATTAAATAAAGCGTGCTATAAAGAGTTATAAGCAAAGTCGAGTACTAGTAAGAAATTGCTTTAGTTATCCTAATGCTTATTAATATAAAAGCATAACTACTAATCGAGGTACTAGTTAGTTACCTCTATACTGCCCTATAACTAAGGGTAAAGGGCGCTGCTATGCTTATACTTAGTGCCTATAAGGCGGTTAATCTTAGTAAGGAATTTTAAGATAAAAGGGCTAGCGTTATTAGTAATCTAAACTAGGGGTATGCTAAAAAAATAGTAGAGGGAGCGGAAATAGTAGCTAGTAAGGACCTTAGCTATATTATTCTTCCTAGCAGGCAGTATAGTAATAATCCTGCTAAGCTTGCAAATAAAAGTCTAGATATAGTTATACTTATAGCAGTTAGTTAGCATTATCTTTCTATTATAGGCTACGTGCTCCTAGATAGCTATAGGGATTAGGAAAGGGTAGAGAAGTCCGGGGGTTTTATTCTAGAGGACCTTATTCCTCTAGTAGTTATAATAGTTATAAATGTAATATCTAACGTCTCTCTTTATACTAGGCTAGTAGTAGTCCTGCTAAAGGAGCTTAAAAGTCTTATTCTAACTATTATAGGTAAAGATTAAGGGTTCGTAAATAGCGCAGATTAAGGCTATACTATAAGGGTTTAGCCTAGTGCTGCTATAAAATAGCGACCTAAATAGTAATAATAAAGATAAAAAAAAAGAAAAGATATAATATATAGTAGGGAGGTAGGGCTATATGCGCGCGGCCCGCACGCGTAGATAAGTTATCCTCGCGTAGTATAATAAGATCTAGGCAAAGCCCGGATTCTTTATATACCCTCCTAGCTATAGTTACCCCTACTTAATATAAAAGAGCGGAAAAAATAAAATCTATATATTGCCCTAGCTTACTATAACCTAGGAATAAAATAAACCAATATAGACGCGCACCCCTATAATACCTATAATACTTATATACTATAATATATATAGTATATTATAAATTATATATACTAGAAAGCTTACTTTTAATAAAACTATACTTTATAAAAAAAAGAATAATATTAATAACCCCTAGAGTAATGCCTTTATAGGCAATAGGAGCTTTTATTATAGAAAGGGACTTAGATAATAAAGATAATACTAAGCTAGAGGAGGTCCCCTGCCTTTATACTCTATATATAGAAGACTTATATAATAATAGCAAAGCGGAATATATGCGCAGCTAGGGAGCCGCTTATATAATATACTATTAGTAATAAAGATAGTGCTTATAGGAAAAGCACCTTTTTACTGCTAATATATATTTATAGTAGCTAGTTTATAATCTATAAGAAATATTATAAGCAGGCCGGGCTATTTTAGTCCTAGTATAGACTTATAGTAGTAATATTCCTAGTTAATATATAGTCTTAATACTAGTATTTTAGGCCTATATAAAGAGACTATAGAATATACTTGCTATAGCTTGCCTTATACCCTAGCCTACTTAGGACGCGTTTGCCCCTCTAGCCTTGCCTAGTAATAATAATAATAATAATAGTAACGCATTAGTCCTAGCCTTTAATACTATTATAATGCCTGCCTACCTAACTACCTCTTAGCGCGGAATAAACCTAGCTATAGCAGTAATGCATTAATAGCAATAGTAATAGTAGGGTTTAATTGCCTATAGGCTAAATAGCTTTACTACTTATTAGGAGGAGGCTCTCTACTACTAAGCGGATATTTAATAAGCAATCTTAGATAACTAGGAGCAGTAGTAGGCTAATATATACTAGGCTAACGCTATAATACTTACTGCCTTATAAAGGCTCGCAGCTATTATATTTCTGCTTATATTAGCTAAGTCGGGGTTTACCTTATCCTTTTTTACTAATTCTTTAATATAGCTATCCCCTGCCCCTTAATATATTACTACTATTACTACTAGTACTATATATAGCTATATTTACTATAGCTTACTTAATATACTAACCTATGCTTATTAAACGAGTAATCTAAACCTATAAAGTTAGCTAGTATAGCTAGAAGAGGATAAGGCAAAGGAGGCGTAAGAAAAGGGAAAAGGGGAGAAAGGGATAAAATATAAGTAGTAAGCAGTAAAAAAAGGAGAGGCAATAGTATAAGAGTATATAGCTAAATATACTAGGGTTTATTATATATATATATATTGCTAAACTAAGCCTTAAACTATAATAATGCTTTATAGTCTTATATACTTTCTAAAGGCTCCTAGGTTAATATTATATAGCTATACTACTTAATAAGGATAGAGTAGTATAGGAGTAAATTTGCTAAGCGCTACCCTTAAGTATTTTTAGTAGTAAGTACTTCCTTAACTTCTTACTTATTAAAGGATAGGTTATTATTAAATAAATAGAGAAAAGGGTCTAGCTAGGAGTCTATATATAACTAGGAGGGCAATAGGTTTAATATAGCGCGCTTAAGCAAGTTAATATAAAAAGTAGGATAAATACCTTATAGCGTATTAAGTATTAATATTAAAAAAGATAGGATAGTAATAACCTAGTACTTAGCCTAGAGATAGTTAAGCTTCCTAAAAGGATAATTAGAGTAAATATAATATATATTTAGCTAAATAAAATCACTAACTTAGAACTTTTTAGCTAGCTAATATATAGTATTAGAAGAGTCCTGCTAATACTATTACGCCTATATAATACTAGCTTATACTAAGTCTATCTTTTTCTTAAAGTATTAGAAAAAAGCAATAGCATGCTTTTTAGGCAAGGCAAATAAAATAAGCAGGGACTATATAATCTTAATTAAGGGAATATTAAACCTATATAAGAAACGATTTAAGCTAAGCCTAGTAACTAATAACTTATAGTTATTTAACGCAAGCTAGTAAGCAAGGAGATAAATAGCCTAATCTAATTAAGAAAAGGCTACTATATAGCAGAAAATAGCCTATATTTTTTAGTTAGTACGCTTTATACTGCTATTTATCTATAGGTAATAGGATATAGATAGGAGCTGCTAGACCCTAATAAGATAGCAGAGGGCAGACTAGAAGCCCTTAGTCTAATTTAAGCTATAATCTAAAATAAGCTATATAAGGAAGCTATAAAAGCGCTACTAGGTAGAAATAAAATAATACGCATAAGCCTTAGTATTTATAGATATTATAGCCTTAAGCTAGATATACTTAAAGAGCTAGTCTATAATAACTATAAGAAAACGCAAAGAGTTAGGAGAATTAGTAAAAAAGTTAGTTATAAAATTAATTAAGATTATAGACTAGAAATAGTTAGTAATAGGAAAAAGCTAAAAAAAGCCCTAGTAATAATAATAGCAAAAGTAATCCCTATAGTAATAATAGTTTTATATAAAGCGCGTAATATTTATAAATATCCCCTCTTAGTAAAAATCGCGCTAGAAGAGCTTAAATATAATATTCTTCCTAGGGTAGCTAGTAAAAAGCGAGTTATAAACGCGCTAGATTAAGGATATAGTAAAAGGTTCTTAATAAAGGACCTAGAAATAGCTATAGAACTATAAAAAGCTAGCAATAAAAATAGCATAATCTGCTACCTATTTATAAATATATGCTTTAGGGGGAAACTTCTATACTATTAAACGCAATGTATTAAGGCAAATAGTATATAATAAGTTATACTATAGAGCAGAGCGCTATAACTCCTGCAAATACGTATTAGGAAAAGGGAGAGGAAAATTAGTAATATTAAGAAAGGGAATAGAAGCTACTAATAGGGAGGAAGGATAGTCTAGTAAGAAGACTATTAATAGAGGTAAAAAGAGAACCCTAGTTATAGGCTAGTAGTAAGCACGCGCCTGCTAATAAAGAACGCATACCTATAGCAGAGCTATCTAAAAAGCACGAATCGAGAAAAGCTATATTACTTAGCTAAAATAAAAGGGCGTATTATAGTACTCTTAATTATATTAGGAAAGAGTATTAAGATGCATAGCCTATAAGCTAGGGCAGTAATAAAGGTAAAAGTTAAATAAAGATAACGTTTTAGCCTATTATGCTTAATATTCTAATATCTCCTTAGGGGTAGTAAAGTACTTAAGGGCCTTATAGTCTATAAGGATTATAAAAAGTTCGGCAATACTATATAGCTTAGCTAACTATGCTTTTAAGCAGGCAATAATAGCAAGAAGCTCCTTATTATAAATAGTATAATTCCTCTTTATAAGCTATAGCTTCTATAAAAAGTATATAATAAAGCAGAGGATTTTATCTTTCCCTATTTATAATAAGCAACCCCTAAGGGCCTTACTAGAGTAATCCGTTTTAATAACTATTAGCTAGCAAGGATCCTACTATACTAGGATAGGGTAAGTAATAAAAGCGGCTTTAAAGCAATTAAAGGCTGCCTAATACTCGGCTATTTACTAGAAAGGCATACTATAATAAGTTAGATTAATAAAAAGGGCTATAATATATAAAAAGCAAGGGATAAAATCGTAATAAAAGTTTATAAAGCTAAAGAAACTACGGATACCTTAAATATAGGAAGGCGCCTCCTAGTTATATATTATAGCTACTTTATCTAAGTTAGGACGTATTTCGCAGCTAGTATATATAATAAACTCTAGGTACTTAACTTCCTTAACTATAAAAGCGTACTTATTAATATCTAGAAATAAACCTATAGCCTATAACTTATTTATAATAGCCTAGACTTTATGCTAGTAGTTAGCATGCAACCTCTTAGAATAAATTAAAATATTATTAAGATATGCTATAATAAAATCGCCTAGAGAAATCCCTAGCGCGTTATTAATATATTACTAGAAAAAGGCAGGCGCCCTAGCAAGGCTAAAGGGGCAAATAAGCTACTTAAAAAGCCTAAACTAGGTGCAGAACGCAGTTAGGTATTTATAGCCCTTTATAATACGCAGCCTATAAAAAGCAGCGCGAATATCTAACTTTATAAACTAATAAGCGCTTAAAAGGCTATATAGCGTTTCTTTAATTAAAGGAAGTAAGTAGTAGTCCTATTTTATAACCTTATTTAAAGCGCAATAGTCGATATAAAAACGCTAGCTACTGCTAGGCTTCTTAGCAAGAAGAATAGGGGCGGCTGCTAATAATAAGCTTATATAAATCTACCCCTTATCTATTAGGTTAGTAATTTGCTAGCGAACCTCGAGGAGGTATTTCTATAGTATACTATATAAAAGGCCCTAAGGGAGAGCAGGCGAGGAGCTATCTAGGTTATAGCGCAGGCGAATATAGTAATCCTGGCTACTATAGTAAGGTAGCAAGGCGCTAGCCTTTTCCTTGCTAAAAAAGTTAGCAAAGTTAAAAACCTTAGTTAGGAGAAAAAGTATAAGGGGCGCTTTAGGGGATAAGGTAATATAAAGCGCTAATAAAATCTCGTATAGGCTTATTATAAAGAACTAGAAACTTTTAGAATAATAGGTTTTTTAGCAAATAAGGCCTATAAAAGTCGAACCTATAATAGCAACTATAGGGTAAAATACCTAGTAAGCAGCGCTGCCTTAAATAACTAGGTTTTTTGCGGAATAGATAATTAACTCCTGCCTGCTAGCATAGATCGAAATATTATAATGCATAAGCTATAGGGTGCTAAGAATAAATTCTTATATTAGCCTAGGGATTAGGTATATAATAATAGGCATAAGCTACTTATTAATATTAGTAATAAAACGCATAATCTCTTAAATTAATAACGTTTCCTTAAAGCAATAATACTAATCTCAACTAATAAATATAGCTATCCGGACTATATATAGTTAAGGAAGATATACTCTCTTAAGCTAGTAATATTAAACTAGTAATTTGCTTATAGTAATATAGTAGTTATAGCTACTATCTGCTTATGTATTAACAAAAATAGTAGAGTTTATAAGTATAGGAAAAAGAAAAAGCATAGTATTTATATCCTTTTTAATTTCCTTAAATTATATTGCTAAACTACTATTAATATCCTTAACGCAACTTCCTGCCCCTAGTAAAAGACTTATTATAAGGGCAGTATATTTCCTACCTAGCCTAGAGAAGCATTAGAAATATCTACTATATTTATAAAACGCATACGTAATATAGATAGGCAATACGCTAGATAAAGGTTATAGGACTTTAGGAAATACCTAGGGATACTATAGCAAAGGTATATACTATTAACGCAGCGCTATTTAATTATATCTAAGCTAACTTATATTGCTTAGTAGTAAGCATTAGACTATTACGGATAGCAGGCAGCAGGTTAAAAGGAAGTGCCTGCGCTATAAATATCCGTTATTAGGGTATTAGGGCGTAAACGCATCTAGCTAGCTAGAGAAGCCCCTTTAGCGTTAAAATAAGCTTTAAGGCAAAAGGCTTTAATATTAATAGCAATAGACTTAATACGCATTACTGCCTTAGCATAGTTATTATAAGGGATATCGCGCTTAATATAGTAATAATATAACTTAGATAAAAGGGAGTAATAAAGGCATTAGACTTTAATAACCTTATTCTATAAAGCCCTACCTAATAGGGATAACTTAGCCTTAAAGCAGATAAGAAAATCTAAAAAGGACTTAGTAAAGCGCTATACGAGTTTCTCTAGCTTTACTATAGCTATCTGCTAATAGTAGGGGTTTGCAAAAACGCTATTAAAATAGTTAAGGAAGTGCCTTATATTATAAGCGTATTTTTCCCCTTGCTTAAAAAAAAAGGCTACCTTAGCCTATATAAAAGGCGCGAGGTATTAGTATAAAAATACCTACTAGTTAAAGGCAGTACTAATAAATTCCTAGTTAGTAACTAGCTTATGCGCTATAAGCAAGCGCTATACTAGGAATAGTATTTTATCCCTATTAAATAGCGATCTAGGTAGTAGCGGCTTGCGCTTAAGGCGGCTCGACTATACTATCGCCTATTGCTCTAACTATAGTATAGCATCCTGCTACTATAAGATAATTTATTAAAGCTTAGCTACCTGCTAAAATAATTAAAGGTATATATTAGGGTTCTTTATAATAGAAAAAGAAAGCAAAAAGGGAATTAATCTTTATTATTTATAAGGGTCTGGCCTAGTGCTATTGCAGAATAGCGACTTAAATAGTAATAATAAAGATAAAGAAAAAGAAAGGAAAGATATAATATATAGTAGGTGTTATAGCTAGCAAAACGAGCAAACGTATATTAGGCACTATAAACGAATATTCTAAAATAAAAAGGAAAGAAAAAACTAGGAAAGGGTAGTCGGGCTATAAGCCCTTTTATATACGTTATAGAGGGCTTATTACCTAATATAACGGGTCTACTATAAGTCTATAGGGGTTAGGGGTCCTGTATCCTTCCTTGTACTAAGTGCTGCAGTATGCTAGGGCGCAGCGCATAATACTACTCCCTGCTTACGGCCTTAATACGCCTATTAAGGTAGGTATAGGGTAGGTTAGCAAATACGGCTAAAAAGCACTAAGTTAATCGGGAGGGGGGGGTATTGCCTAGCATAGTATAGGCGCTATAAGTCGATTTAAAGAAAACGCTATATAAAAAGTGCGAATTCCTAATAAAAAGTAGCCCTTAAAGCCAGCCCTACGTACGCGCCCCTAAGATATAGCTGCAAGGACTATAAGGGGGGGTAGTAGTAGGAAGAGGACTAAGTCGGGCATAAGTAGGTATAGGCAGCAGTATAAGGGGTATTAGCAGTTAGTACGAGTAGCTTAGGGGGGTAATAGCAGCAGTATAAGCGGCTTAAAGGGATAATAGCGGCTAGTATAAAGGGCTTAAAGAGGTAATAGCAGTAGTATAAGCGGCTTAGAAGGATAATAGCGGCTAGTATAGGGGGCTTAGAGAGGTAATAGCAGTAGTATAGGCGGCTTAAAGGGATAATAGCAGCTAGTATAGGGGGCTTAAAAAGGCAATAGCAGTAGTATAGGCGGCTTAAAGGGATAACGGCGGCTAGTATAGGGGGCTTAGAGAGGTAATAGCAGTAGTATAGGCGGCTTAAAGGGATAATAGCAGTAGTATAAGCAGCGCAAAGGGGTAATAGCAGTAGTATAAGCAGCTTAGAGGGATAATAGCAGTAGTACAAGCAGCTTAGAGGGATAATAGCAGCGGTATAAGCAGCGCAGAGGGATAACAGCAGTAGTATAGGCGGCTTAAAGGGATAATAGCAGCAGTACAAGCGGCTTAGAAGGATAATAGCAGCTAGTATAAGCGGCTTAAAAGAGATAAGAGCGCTAAAATAGGTCGGAAATAGGGGCCGGGTTATTACAAGCGTTATAAGTCGATTTAAGGAAAATGCTATATAAAAAGTGCAAATTCTCGATAAAAAGTAGCCCTTAAGGCTATCCCTATATACGTATCCCTAGAAAGTGCCTAGAGGGATTATAAAAAGGAGTAGGTAGCAGTAGAGGATCTAGTCGGATAGTAGTAATAATAAAGGGACTAGTTAGCAGCTAAGCATAATACTAGGCTATATTCTAAGTTATAACTAGTAGTTAAAAGTGCTATAAGCTATATAACTAGCATATTCCGTCTAGAGCAATAATAATAAAGGCGGTTAGCAGTTAAGCATAGCGCTAGCCTATTCTAAGTTGCGGCTAGTAGTTAAACTTGCCTTAGTAGTTAAACTTGCTATAGCAGTAACTCGTTATAAGCTAAAAAGCTAGTATATAAAGTCGCTAGTAGAGGTGCTATAGGGGAGCAAGGCTCTATAGTATCTTTTGCAACGAGTCGTAGGAGGATAGTAGAGCGTAATAGCGTCCTAACCTGCAAGGGGCAGGGGGTCTAGCCCCCTCTAAACCTTATAGGTTAGGTATTAAAGCAGTCTATAGGCTAAATACAGGCTTATATAATATCCTAAAATAGATAACCGCTAGCAGCTAGTTCCGATTAGACCTTATAAGCTATATAGCTCTTAGTATATATAGTCGGATAATAGTAGTTAATTAAGCCTAACTCGTTAGCGCTTTTAGGGGTAGGCTGCGTTTAAGGCTTATACTAATAGCGGATTAGCCCTACCCTAACTATAACTGCAATTAGCGTGCTATAGGAGTAGGCTGCCCTACCCTATAGTATATAAGATTAATAGGGATAGGTTTTAGCAGGCGCTATATTAGTATCCTACTAGGGTAGCCTAACCCTAAGGTTATTGCTTTTAGGCAGCTGGCTGCTAAAAAAAAAAGGGGGTAAGGAGAGGTATTTTGCGGCCTTAGAATCGCAGAGCTTAAAACTAAATAAGTAGCTAAGGAGGTATAGTTCTTATAGCTAGGAACTAGAAGCTAAGACCTGCTAGAATAACGTCTCCTCCTACTATTTAAGAGGCAATATAGGGGGGGATAATATTTAAGAGTCGGGGTTAGGTTATAGAGAGAGAGAGAGAGAGTAAGTATATATATATAGGCGCAAAAATATCTTTTAAAAGGTCTGCCCTAGCCTGCATATAACTCGTAGGCGTTGCTAGTAGCATTATATATGCTTATGCTAGCAGGTAGGGGCTCTTATTAAAAGGGCTAAGTTATTATTATTATTATTATTATAAGGCTTATTAGCTATAGCAGTATTAATCTATTATTAGAGGTTAAAAGAAAGTCCTAGGGCATTAGGGTATTAGTTATAGTATTTATGCAGGGCTATTAGTGCGTTGCGGAAGTTCCTAGCTAAGTACTAAGTCTTATTAGGGTTATAGCCCTGCTAAGCGACCTAGTACTTAAGGCGCTAGGCTTATCCTAATAGCCTGCTATAGAGCACCTAATCGACTTTCTATTTAGGGGTGCTATTAATATTATTAGGTTTAGGTAGTAGCTAGGACTAGTTAGGTAGCGGGTTATTAGCGGCTTTTCGAAGCTAGTTAGCATAGAAGAGGTTAGTTATTTTATAGCTTTCTAGCAAGTCTAGTATATAGCTATAGCCCTATTCTGCTACGATTTTAAAGGGGCCGGACTACTAGGAGTCAAGGCAGGTAGTAGGTACTATAGTGCTAAATCCCTTCCTGCTAAGAAAGATATAGTCCCTAACTTAAAAGTTAGCGGGTTAGCGCTTTTTATTACTCTAAAGCTTTTATTACTGCTATATAGCAGTAGAGTTCTCTTAAGCCTATTATTATACTGCTTATGCTTTAGCTATAAGGTCTTAGGCAGTAATAGCAGGCGCTAAGTTAGGTACTAGTTAGTTATTAAAAGTAGCACTAGGCAAAAAGGGGTTCTATACTAGCTTCCTAAAGGCAATAGAAAAGGGGGCTATATTAAGCAAGGCGTGCTATAAAGAGTTATAGGCGAAGTCGAGTACTAGCAAGAAATCGCTCTAGTTATCTTAATGCTTATTAATATAGAAACGCAACTGCTAATTAAAGTACTAGTTAGTAATATCTATACTGCCTTATAACTAAGGGTAGAGAGCGCTACTATGCCTATACTTAGTACTAGTAAGGCGGTTAATCTTAGCAAGGAACTTCGAGATAAAAGGGCCTATATTATTAGTAATTTAAACTAGGGGCATGCTAAAGAAATAGTAAAGTTAAAAGGTTATATAAGCAGTAGATAAAAAGTTGATAAATCGGCAAAGTAATCACGTAATAGAGAAGAAGAAGAGGAATTACGTAATAGTCTAAAAGAGGAAATTAAAGAAGAATTGGAGGCAGGAGAGGTGTTTTTATTAAGAAGGTAAGAAAAGCTAATGCTAATAATTCTTCCAAGTAGGTAGGAAAACCCTCCTCCTTTTATAGACAATTTCTCAGAAATAAAGGTACTTCTCGAGATACTTTAAAGTTCCTACTTGTAGTACTCTGACGTACCTATACGTTACTACTTTCCCTTTGTTTTAAGGTATTTTCTTTCTTGAGATATTTAACTTAGAAGATCGGCAATTTAAAGGAAGACTTATAGCAATCTGACTAATCTAATCGATCTAATTAATCCGATCGATCCGATCGATCTGACCCGCTATAACCGCTATAACGTGCCCGCTATAGCCCCTATAGGTACGTACCTACCCCGCTATAAGCGCTTATGCTTTAGGGGGGGTATAGGTATGAATTAGGCTGTATATATGTTTCAAGTTTTTTTTATAAGCTTATTTCTTATCCGTTTAAGATAAGAAGATAGGCATTTTCAAGCGTTTTAAAAGGGCTATAAAATAGTATAGGTTTTGTCTTATAGAAATACTTATATATATTTTTTATTAAGCTTTTTATAGCTGTATTATTATATATACTCTTATATAAAGGGAGCAGAAATAGTAGCTAGCAAGGACCTTAGCTATATTATTCTTCCTAGCAGGCAGTATAGCAATAATCCTGCTAAGCTTATAAATAAAGGTCTAGATATAGTTATACCTATAGCAGTTAGTTAGCATTATCTTTCTATTGCAGGCTATATGCTCCTAAACGGCTGCAGGAATTAGGAAAGGGTGGAGAAGTCTAGGGGTCTTATCCTAAAGGACCTTATTCCTCTAGCAGTCGTAATAGTTATAAATATAATATCTAATATTTCTCTTTATACTAGGCTAGTAGTAATCCTGCTAAAGGAGCTTAAGGGTCTTATTCTAACTACTATAGGCAAAGATTAAGGGTTTATAAGCAGCGCGGATTAAGGCTATACGCAGGAAAATCCTATTATTTATTTTCTCTAGTATAATTAGCAAGGTATCCTAGCAGCTAAGGCCCTAAGCAGAGTTTTCCTTTTAAATAAAGTTAGCTAGGTTAGCACTTATTAAAGCAGTTATTGCTTTTATTATTATAAAAGTTCTAGTTAATAGAGTCGAGTTAAGAGTAGTTAAGGGCAGGCTAAAACTAAGTTAGCTAAGCGGGATTATGCTAAAAGTACACTCCTCTTTTTCCCTAGCCTTAACTATTAGCAGCTTAGCAGTCTTTCGAGATAGGGCATTAGTAACTATATTTAGGCAGCTAGGGCAGTAGAGAAAGCATATATTAAATTAAGCTAGAAAGTCAGACTAGCAGACCTATCTAATAAAAAGGAGTCTTTTTATAGCGAAATATACTACGGCTTTATAGTCTATAATTACGTTAAACTTCTAGCCTAGTAACTCTAGGTAGAAGTATTTAAGGCTCTATATAATAGCAAGGAACTCGCGGTTTTAGATTAAGTAGGCTTATTTAGCAAGGGTTATTATCTTAGAAAAGAATCTAGTAGGCTTCTAAGTTAAGCTATTAGGCTATTGCTACTATAGGACTCTAGTAGTAGTATTATAAAAGGCATTAGTCTTAAAGCAGGTTAGTAGTTTAGGCTAGAAAAAGGCAAGAATAAGTGCTTTAGTAGCGAGCTATTTTATTTTAGCAAAAGCGTTATATTATTTAAGTCTAAGAGAAAAGTCGCTATCCTTCTTAAGCAAATAGTTAAGGGGTTTAGCGGCCTTGCTAGTATAGTAGCAGAAGATCTAGATAAAATTATATAGGCTAAGGAAAAAATATATAGCCTTTCTATTATAAAAGTCTTTAAACTTCTAGTTAGTAATCGCTTAAGTCTTATAGGGATTAATACTAATTCCTATACTAGCCTAGAGCATAACTCCTAGGTAGTTAACTTTTATAATATTAAAATACGACTTCTTAATATCTCCTTATAAGTTTGCCTAGTAAAAGCGCTAGATAACTTTATAGCATTCCTCCTAGTAAGTCTCCTTGCTATTATTATCCGAGTAAATTAAGATATTATTAGTATACGTACTAGTATATTAGTCTAGAAGGTTATAAAGCTAGGCGTTAATAAAGTTCTAGAACTAGGCAGGCCTAACTTTTAGACTAAAAAGGAGGACTTTCTAGTAAAACGTACTAAACCTAGTGCAGAAGGCTATTAAGTACTTAGAGTTAGGGTCGAAATAGAGATAGTAGAAAGCCTAGATAATATTAATCTTAGAAAAGCGCTAAGCTATTTAGCAGTTAAATATAGTACTATTAAGGAAAAAGGCTAGTAAGATCTAGCTCTTTAAGTAGTTATTTATCTAGCAGTAGTTAATATAGAACCTACGTGCTATTAAGTATAGCTTTAGGGCAAATAGTATAGGTATAGTATATAGGCTAGCGTTTAGTTTAAAAAACCTAATAGAAAGGAGGTAGTTAACTATTTCCTTTTCTAGTAGTAAATACTTTACTAGCGTTTAGTATACTAGTAGGCTAGCAAGGGTTAGAGGTTTCTCGAGCTTAAGCATAATATTATAACCCAGGCAAAGGCTAGCAAGCATATAGGCCTCTTTCTTACTAAAGAAACCTTCTAAGTGCATAAAGACTAGGGGAATTAGACTATATACTAGGGTAATATAGTCTAGGTCTTCCCTAGTAGGGAAGGGAATCTTTTATCCTGCGTATATAATACTAGTAGGGGCGAGTTAGGCGATTTTTCTTCTAGCAGGCATAGTATCTAGCTTAAAAGGGATAGGAATAGTTAGTATTAAAGGAGCGAGGTCCTCCTAGCAAGCCTATTATAAGTCGGCTTAGAGGGATCCGATTAATTATACCTAGAAGAGTTTATTATCTAGGGCAGCGTTAATATTATTAGTTAAGGTTAGGTTAGGGTTATTAGCTAGGCATTTTATTTTTAGGCTAGCAGGGAATATAAGGTTATTATTCTACTGCTATTTTTGCAAGATCTAGTAGTAGTAATCGTCCTTTTTTATTAACTTATCCTATTATTTAATATCTATCTATATAGCTAGGTTAGTTTTTGCACTGCTTAAGGTCGGATTCTATAGAATTATCGTAGGGGAATACTGTGTGAACTATGCACGATACGAATCGTCTACGCGTCTCGACGCGTGTCTGCCTCTGAAAGAAATAACCGGGGATAGGTATGCATAGACAAAGCATTTAATTATGCAATAGGGCTATATTTAGGCAGTACTCGTAGCATAATCGGATCGAACTTAGTCCGAGATTAGAAGCGGATTATAGGGAGATTAGGAAAATAAAGCAGGAGAAGAGGATTAGGATTAGGGAAAGGTATATATAAACTCTGCCTTCTTCCCCTATAAAAGGAAGAAAAGAGATAGATATAAGCAGATATTAATAGATTAAGGACCCAAGCTAACTTAAGCAGAGTCCTTTTTTATATTATACTAATATATATTAATGCCCTACCTATACTAATTAGTATTACTATTAGCTATTAATACGAGTCCTATGTCCGATAAAATATAGATTAGCTAGGAAACGGATGCCTAAACCTAAGCTAGGAAACGATATTTACCCTAGGAAGGAACGGACTCCTAGAGTTCGCGGTTTTAATCTCTTACGGTACTAGACAGTATAATAGCTGCTCGGAAGACTAAATCGACCTCGAATAATAACAGGACCCTTAGGAAGGAACGGACTCTTATAGCCCGCGGTTTTAATCTCTTAAGGACCCTAAATTATACCTAGAATATTTAGGATAACTAAATCGACCTCGAATAACGATAAGCTCCTTAGGAAGGAACGGACTCTTATAGCCCGCGGTTTTAATCTCTTAAGGACCTCGACTTATCCCTAGAACGTTTAGGATAATAATCGAGACACCCGGAGGGATTTACTTCTTTTTCTAGGATAACCTTCTTAATTACTTTTTTACTTTCGTTTTTACTCTTTACGACTTTTAGAATACTTTGTTTTAATACCGACCCGAAATCGGATAGATATTGCCTCTATACTATGCTTATTTTCTTCCTATTTCGAAGGGATTACGTTTTTATATCCCGATTATTATATAATTAAACTATACTTATTATATTTAGAAAGCAAGAATCTCTTTTATTAATTTAGCCTAGGCAAACTAGCAAATAAAAAATATCTGCCTGGCCGAATCTATCTAAAATTTTTGCTACGCCTAGCTATACTTAAAATTGTTTTTGCCTAGCTTTGCTTGCTTGATTTTTTTGCCCCCCTAGCTAAATTTCTATGCTAATTTTGCCCCTAGGAGCCTAGCTAGTAAACTATATTACGGGATTATTTTTTTATCCTAAACTCCTAACGGGCTTATATAGCTGCGCGAGCTAAATTAGTATACTCCCTCTTCTAAAACTCGTCGAGAGGGTAGTTTATCTAGATAAACGCCGCTAAAACCCGTATAGCGCGCCTAGCTTTAAGTACTAGCTTTGTATCCGATATTAGCTAAGAATTATCTCGATATCGGAAAGGGATACTTATAATCTCGCACCTTAACCCCTGCGATAAGCAGTAGAAGCAACTCTTAACTATAGCCGAATCCTGCTCCTAATAGGCGTTAGTCGTAGGCGGCTACTAAGCTAGACGGGAGATATACTAGTAATAGGGGACCGTCCTTATTACCTCCTTACGCGGACGCCTGCGACTTAGGGTCTATAGGTTTTAACGCAACCCCCTTAGCATCTTAGGCGTTTTTATTATCGTCCTTGGCGTCTTTAGCATAGTTGCGTCGGGGAAAAGGCGACGACTTAGTATTATTAGCGGCAGCGTGCGTCTTAGAGCCCGAGGTATTAACGATAAGCTGCTAGACGAGGAGGCTAGGATACTTGCATAAAATTAGCCTAATACTCTTAATAAAATATTGCGAAATTATTTAGAAATCGCGATTAAATCGGCTAAAATTCTGCTTACTTTAACGCGTGCGCGGAGGAGGAACTAGAGGGATATCGCTATCGTCGTTATTGTTACTACTAATAACCGTCGTCTCTCTTATCGAGGCATTTTCGCCCGAAGGCCTACCTTCTCTACTCCCCCGCCCGCCCCTACGCCCCCTCCCCCTGCCCCTACCCCCGCGCTTCTTAGCTAGCTTTAGTAGTATTTCTAGAATATTTCGTTAGCCTTATATAATAATTTCGGAAGGTATTGCTGCTATTTCTATTAGAGTTTAGTTATACTTACTTTTAATAGTAATAATAATGCTTTACGATATTATAGGGAGTATAGAAGGAAGAAGAAAAGAAGAAGTATAAGAGGAAGAGAGGGAACGAATTTATTTCGCGGGGTAAGTTATATGCACGCGTATAAAAAAAAAGCGAGAAATACAGTAAGTACGCACTATAACCCTACTACCCTACGAAAGACCGATTCCTTTCCCTTTACCCTCTTTCTTTTACTATCTTCTTTTTTATATACTCGTTTATTTCCTATATAATTTCTTCCTTTCTGTTTTTTTTTTTTTTTTTTATATATATACTGTTTCTTTTATGCCTTTCCTCTTCTTATTTATTTCTTTCCCCTACGACGATTCGATAACAAAAAGAGGACTGCTAGTATATAAACTATACACGATACGAATCGTCTACGCGTCTTAACGCGTATCTGCCCCTAAAAGAAATAACTAGGGATAGGTACGCATAAACGAAGCATTTAATTATGCAATAGGGCTATATTTAGGCAGTGCTTATAGTATAATCGGATCGAACTTAGTCCGAGATTAGAAGCGGATTATAGGGAGATTAGGAAAATAAAGCAGGAGAAGAGGATTAGGATTAGGGAAAGGTGTATATAAACTCTGCCTTTTTCCCCTATAAAAGGAAGAAAAGAGATAGATATAAGCAGATATTAATAGATTAAGGACCCGAGCTAACTTAAGCAGAGTCCTCTCTTGTATTATACTAATATATGTTAATGCCCTACCTATAAATACTTTATAAAAGCAGGCAGATTATTAGGCTATATAAAATAATAAAAGGAATAGTTAAGAAGGAGATGCTTTTTAGCTATTTATTAGAGTCTAATAAGAATATCCTAGTTATAGTTAGTAACTTAAAAAGTTTCTTGCGGGAATATACGATTATTAATTATAAAAGTAGCAGTTAGGTGCTAGTCTATAATACCTAAATCGCGGCCTTAGAAATTAATAAGAGGAAATAGGCAGATAGAAGAGAGTTTAGCTTTAAGGCTTTTTATAGCCTTCTTAGCGAATCCTCGGGATACTATAAAACGAGTTTCTGCTCTAGTATTATAGAGAGAAGAAGTATTTAAACTAATACTATTAGATTAAATTATGCTATAAATAGTAAAAGACTTTTCTAAGCTTCTCTCTATTAATACCTTTAGGATTATTAAGGAGCCTTATAATAGTCCTACTCTTTTCCTAATTCTAACTTATTAGAATCTATATTAGCTATATTCTATAGGGAATCTATACTTTCTCTAACTAAAGCAACTTTCTAATAGTCTAAGCACTCCTTAGCTTAGTAACCTTTCCTGCTATAAGTAAAATAAATACTATTATCCTAGTAAACCTTTTTTTCCCTCTTAGTTAGAGCTTAGCCTTTTAACTTAGCGCTTAGTAGTCTTTTTAAGTCTATAGCAGGCGATTTATTTCCTTAAAGGGGTTATAAAGGTTAGCAAGATTCGCGCTAAGTAGTATCCTTCTTCTAGCAGAAGACTATATTTTTAACTACTTTATAGTACTCCTTATAAGAAAGCAGGATATCCTTAGCTTTTATTAAAAGGCTTAAGTCGAGGTTAGCTAGTAAATAGTCCTAGAGCATATACTTAAGCTAGTTAGTAGGAACCCGGGTCTTTACTACTAGGTTATTAAACTCTGCTAGGAATTCCTAAATCTCCTATTTGCTTATAAGCGAGAAATAGAGTCTTTGCAGTGTCTTAATCGCTTCTATATACTTATTTAGGTTACTAAATACTAATTTAAAGCACTAAATTATCTTAGCTAGGCAAGAGAAAAAGCAGCTATCTAAAGTATACTTTATTTTAAAGGCTTTCTAGGCTCTGCTTTTAAGTATATAATAGAGGAAAGATATCTGCTCTATCTTATTATAGAAAATTATAGTATTAATTTATATTTTTTCTCTTAACTATATAAGAAAACTATCGAACTTGCCTTTTTTGCTAGAGAAAGTCCTAATATCCTTATACTAGGATTTTGCTTTCTCTAAGTAGTCTAGGTTTAGAGTGCCTACTATCCTAAACTTAGACTAGGCTGCTTTCCTAGACACTAGGAATATATCTAGGCCGCTAAAAGCTATAGACCTTATATATCTTATATAATCCTAGTCTTAAGATAGCGATTATTAGTTTAGTTAGTCGATTTCTGCTTTAAACTAGGCTATATTTGCTAGTATACTCTAGATTACCTTTAACGAGTTAGGTATAAAGGTAGGTAAAGCTATTACTAGGGGAGTCTAGGGCTAAGAAGGCTTTATTATATCTTATTGCTCTAATTTTATTCGAGCAGGTAAAAGAGTCTTTAATATAAGCCTAGCAGATTAATAGGGTTGCTTATCTTAGCTAGATATAAATAGACTCGGGTTATACTAATTACTTAGTTAGGGTTATAATTTTTTATAGTATTTAGCGTTTTTATAAAACGTAAGAAGTAGTTATATATTTCTTAAATGCTTATTAGTAGAGAAAAGATCTTAGAATAGTATTATAGCTAGTAAAACGAGCAAACGTATATTAAGCACTATAAATAAATATTCTAAGATAATTAAAAGGTTATAAAAGCAGTGGATAAAGAGTTGACGAATCGGGAAGGTGATTACGTAATAGAGAAGAAGAAGAGAAATCACGTAATAGTCTGAAAGAGGCAATTAAAGAAGAATTAGAGGCAGGAGAGGTGTTTGTATTAAGAAGGTGAGAAAAGCTAATGCTAATAATTCTTCCAAGTAGGTGGGAAAACCCTCCTTCTTTTATAGACAATTTCTCAGGAATAAAGGTACTTCTCGAGATACTTCAAAGTCTCTACTTGTAGTACTCTGACGTACCTATACGTCACTACTTCCCCCTTTTTTTAGGTATTTTCCTTCTTTAGATATTTGACTTAGAAGATTGGTGATTTGGAGGAAGACTTGTACGTGTTAATCCGATCGATCTGATCGATCTGACCCCATAACACCCGCTATAACCGCTATAACGCGCCCGCTATAGCCCCTGTAGGTACGTACCCTACCCCGCTGTAAGCGCTGTGCTTAGGGGGGTGTGGGTACGGATTAGGCCGTATTTGTAGTATATGTTTCAAGTCTAATTATGAGCTTATTTCTTATCCGTTTAAGGTAAAAAGATATGCATATTAAAGCGTTTTAAAGGGGCTATAAAATAGTATAGGTTTTGTCTTATAAAAGTACCTATTTTATTTTTTATTAAGCTTTTTTTATAGCTGTATTTTATATATACTCTTACAGATAAAGAGGAAAGAAAAAACTAGGAAAGGGTAGTCGGGCTGTAGGCCTTTTTATATGCGTTGTAGAGGGCTTGTTACCTAATATAACAAGTCTACTATAGGCCTATAGGGGTTAGGGGTCCTGTATCCTTCCTCGTACTAGGTGCTGCAGTATGCTAGGGCGCGGCGCGTAATAGTAGGGAGGTAAGGCTATATGCGCGCGGCCTGCACGCGTGGATAAGTTATCCTCGCGTAGTATAACAAGATCTGGGCAAAGCCCGGATCCTTTATATATATGCAGGAAAATCCTATTATTCGTTTTCTCTAGTATAATTAGCAAGGTATCCTAGTAGCTAAGGCCCTAAGCAGAGTTTTCCTTTTAAATAAAGTTAGCTAGGTTAGCACTTATTAAAGCAGTTATCGCCCTTATTATTATAAAGATTCTAGTTAATAGGGTCGAGTTAAGGGTAGTCGAGGGCAGGCTAAAACTAAGTCGGCTAGGCAGGATTATATTAAAAGTACGCTCCTCTCTTTCCTTAGCCTTAACTATTAATAGCTTAGCAGTCTTTTAAGATAGGGCATTAGCGACTATATTTAAGCGGTTAGGGCAGTAGAGGAAGCGTATATTAAATTAATCTAAAAAGTCAGACTAGTAAACCTATCTAATAGAAAGGAGTCTTTTTATAGCAAAATATACTAGGGCTTTATAGTCTATAATTATATTAAACTTCTAGCCTAGTAACTCTAGGTAAAAGTATTTAAGGCTCTATATAATAGCAAGGAACTCGTAGTTTTAAATTAGGTAGGCTTATTTAGTAAGGGTTATTATTTTAGAGAAAAATCTAGTAGGCTTCTAGGTTAAGCTATTAGGCTATTATTACTATAGGACTCTAGTAGTAGTATTATAGGAGGCATTAGTCTTAAGGCAGGTTAGTAGTTTAGGCTAGAAAAAGGCAAGAATAAGTGCTTTAGTAGCAAGCTATTTTATTTTAGCAAAAGCATTACGTTATTTAGGTCTAAAGAAAAAATCGCTATCCTTCTTAAGCAGATAGTTAAAGGGTTTAGCGGCCTTGCTAGTATAGTAGTAAAAGATCCGGATAAAATTGCATAGGCTAAGGAAAAAATATATAGCCTTTCTATTATAAAGGTTTTCGAACTTTTAGTTAGTAATCGCTTAAGTTTTATAAGAGTTAATACTAATTTCTATACTAGCCTAGAGCATAACTTCTAGGTAGTCGACCTTTATAATATTAAAACGCGACTTTTTAATATCTCCTTATAGGTTCGCCTAGTAAAAGCGCTAGATAACTTTATAGTATTCCTTTTAGTAAGTCTCCTTACTATTATTATTCGAGTAGATTAAGATATTATTAGTATATACGCTAGTATATTAGTCTAGAAGGTTATAGAGCTAGGCGTTAATAAAGTTCTAGAACTAGGCAGGCTTAACTTTTAGACTAAAAAGGAGGACTTTTTAGCAAAACGTACTAAACCTAGTATAGAAGGCTATTAAGTACTTAGAGTTAGGGTTAAGATAGAAATAGTAGAAAGCCTAGATAATATCGATCTTAGAAAATCGCTAAGCTATTTAGTAGTTAAATATAGTACTATTAAGGGAAGGGGCTAGTAAGATCTAGCTCTTTTAGTAGTTATTTATCTAATAATAGTTAATATAGAACCTATATGCTATTAAGTATAGCTTTAAGGCAAATAGTATAGGTATAGTATATAGGCTAGCATTTAGTTTAATAAACTTAATAAAAAGGAGGTAGTTAACTATTTCTTTCTCTAGTAGTAGATACTTTACTAGCGTTTAATATACTAGTAAGCTAGCAAGGGTTAGAGGTTTTTTAAGCTTAAGCATAATATTATAACCTAGGCAAGGGCTAGCAAGCATATAGGCCTCCTTCTTACTAAAGAAACCTTCTAGGTGTATAAGGGCTAGGGTAATTAGACTGCATACTAGGGTAATATAGTCTAAGTCTTTTTTAGCAGGGAAGGGAATCTTTTATCCTGCGTATATAATACTAGCAAGGGCGAGTTAGGCGATTTCTTTTCTAATAAGCATAGTATCTAGCTTAAAAGGGATAGGAATAGTTAGTATAAAAGGAGTAAAGTCCTCTTAGCAAGCCTATTATAAGTTAGCTTAGTAAGATCTAATTAATTATGCCTAGAGGAGTTTATTATCTAGGATAGCGTTAATATTATTAGTCGTAGTTAAGTTAGGGTTATTAGCTAGGCACTTTATCTTTAGGCTAGCAGGGAATATAAGGTTATTATTCTACTACTATCTCTATATAATCTAGTAGCAGCGATTATCCTTTTTTATTAACTTATCCTATTATTTAATATCTATCTATATAGCCGGGTTAGTCTTTACGCTATTAAGGGGCTAGCTATAAGGAAGCATACTTAGGCTAGACTGAGTGTATTTAATTACGCATGCCGCTCTAGAGGAAGCGGGCTACCTAGGGCTATATATATATAACTAGGTCCGATCTCAGGGAGCGGGCTACGCACTTATAGCTGCGCATCTTAGGGGGTATGCTACGCGTAATAAAGGCATAGCTAAAATAAAGGAACTATTATAAGATAAGTGCATTATATAGGCAGGGGGGCGGAGTCTATAGCTATATAGGCGCTTATCCTAAGGTTAGGAGGTAAGTTTAGGTTATATAACTAGAACTATACTAAAGTCGAAGACCCTTATATAAGGGCCGCCCTTAGGCATATATAACTACTACCTAGCTAGCAGGGCTAATAGAAAAAGAAGGGCGTAAACGCTAGAAAAAATTCCTTTATAACTACTAGAGAAAGAAGAAAAAGAATAATAAGAATAATAGCAATAATAATAGTAATAGCAATAATACGTACGGAGGACCGCAGTAATAAAAGGGGGAGCGCAGGCTAATAGTAAATAGATACCGCTAGCTTTATTAGAGCAAGGGGGCAGTAGTAGCAGCAATTATAGCGATAGCAGCTATAGTAGCAGCCGTAGTAATGCCTGGCCTAGGGGGGAGGGCGGGCGGGCGAGCCCGCCGCCTATAATAAAGGGCAAGGAGGGGGGGAAGAGGGCTAAGCTAGCGAAGAAGGCTGCAGCAGCGGCTGCCCTAATAGCGGCTACTACTAGCACTAATAACTTCGCCCGGAATAAAGCAGAGGTAAGAAGCAATAGGTTAATAAGGGGGTTTAGTAGGATAAAAGTGCTAATAATAGGAAGTTTAAGCTATAGTTAGGCAAGCTCGCTATGCTAGAGTATAAGCTCTAGCATAGCAGGGGTAGTAATAATAATAATAACCTAGACGCTAATGCTAATAGCAATAATAAGCACTATGCTAATACTACTACTAATAGCAATAATAATCGCCTAGCTAATACTACTACTAATAGCAATAATAATTACTATACTAATACTACTGCTAAGGTCGATAACTATGCTAATAAAGCCGCTAATATAAGTAAGGTAAAAATAGTAGCAGCCGCAGCTATAGCTATAGCTAACGCTACTACTACTTGCAAGGCGAAGAAGGCCGCTTTTATAGCAGTAACGCGCGCAAAGCAGCAGGAGGAGGCCTATTAGGCCGCTAAAAGGGCCGCGGCGCCCGCCCGGGCGCAGGCAGCGCTCGCTGCTATAGATAAGAAACTAGCAGTAGCATTAAGCAAGGGGGGGGGGAAGGGGGTATCTAGTAGTATCGTAGCAATAGCTATAGCGCTAGCCGAGGTAGAACTAGTAGTTGCGCAGGGCAGGGGGGGAAAGGGGCCTAGCAATATCGTAGCGGTAGCTATAGCGCTAGCTATAGCATAATACTAATAAGAAGAAGAAGAAAAAGATAATAAGGCTAGTAGTAGCGCTAATATAGATAATAATAATAATAGCAATAGCAAGGATAAAGAGGAAGAGGATAATAACGTTAATAATAATAGCGACTATAATAATAAGCCGGCCCCTTAGGCTAAAAAGACTAAGAAGATAAAGAAGAAAAAAAAGGCAGTAGGGGCGGTTTGCGCTTACCCTTGCGTATATTGCATATCGTAGCAATAGGAGTGCTATAACTAAAAGCAGATATTAAAGCGCAGTACGCTATAGAAGGCATATATTAGCTATACTAAGTGCGCAGGGGCCTATTAGCCCTGCCTAGCTGCTCCCGCCCTCCTAGTATAGGCCTTCTATGCTTAGGAAGCAGAGGCTAGCTAGGATAGCAAGGAGAGCTAGCAGGCTAACGCAGCGTTAAAGGCCGCGTTAGCAGTAGTAAAGGGGCTAGCAGTACTAGGGGAGGGGGGAAAGTGCCCTAGGGGGGGAGGCCCTTATAATAGAGTAAATCGACCCTAGAGAAAGAGATATAGGCCTAGCTAACGCAAGAGAAATAGGGCAGTAATAGCAGTAGTATTAGAGGGGAGGGGGGAGGAAAGGGAGGGAGGAGGGGGCTTAGCAGGGAGGATAGCGGCCCTAGAGGGGCGGGTAGTAGCGCTAGAGGCGCGGGGGGGGGAAGGGGCAATAATAATAGCGATAATAAAAATAGCAGCAATAAGGGCAATAATAATAACGCTAATAATAAGGAAAAGGAAAGCACTGCTAGACGCAGCGCTAGCAATGCTAATAAAGCGCCCTTATAGTTAAGCAACGCGTAGCTATAAGGCCTAGACTAAGCAGAAGAAGAATAAAGAGGAAACGCGTATAAGATACTTATAAAGCTGCTATAAAAAAAATGCGCTACGCTATTATAGGTCCGAGAAGTAGGCTATTATTATATATAGCTAGGCTATAAAGTGCTTTAAATTATTATAAAGCATCTATACTATTAAGCTTAGCTAGGGGTTCTTAAGTAGGGTTAAGGTATCTAGTCTATTTAATAAGGACTTTATAACGCTAACTACGCCTAACCTTTTTCTAGCAGGCAGAGAGAATATTATCTACCTCCTATTCGTCTTCCCTATATACTCGAATCGCTAGAGGCTAAGGATTAGCAACTATCTAGCTAGGGATAGGGTTATTTATAGTATATTAGAGGAGGTTAACGTTAAAACGATTATATACGCTAGAGGGAAGGTTAAGCAGCTTAACGATATCTAGGGATATAATACGACTAATAGTATACTTAGCATAGCGCTAGTTAAGCTTTTTTTTTAGATAGTAAAAAGCAAAGTTTTGCAAGTTAAGCTAGACTTTATTGCTAGGCTAGAAACGTTTAGCTAGCTAGCGTAATATATTAGCCTAAGCATTGCTAGCTTAGGCTATAGTAGCGTCTGCGGACTAGCAAAAGTCTAAGACTTATTATAACTTAGTAATAAAAGCTTGCGCTTAACTAGCAGGCGTGCGTATAGAAGCAGGAAAGGCATTATTAATAGCAGGGGCGATAAATAGGGCGTAGAAGCTATAAGTAGCAAAGAAAGGAGATATACTAATAGCTATATATTCGCAGCTATTAAGGGCTATTTAAGCAGCGGGGAGCTAAAGGTCCTAATCGTCCTAGTTATAAGCAATAATAGTACAAAGGTAAGCCTAAACCTTCTAGTTAATACGCTTACTGCTGCTATTAGTTTAAGGGTAGTAGGCAGTGCTAAAGAGGCGGGAGATATAATAGAGGCAGTAAAAATAGGCCTAGAAGTCCTTTATCTAGTTAGAGCCGTAATTACTTATAATAAACGCCAGCTACTAGTAGAAGCAAACAAAATACTAAAGGAAACGTTCTATATAAAGGTTAGTATCTATAGATAGCATAGGCTTAAAGAGGATTTCTTTGCTAAATTAGTCCTAGATAACCTAGAGATAGCAGTTACCCTTTATTATAAGGGGAAAATTAACTATAAAATCTATTTAAAAGTAATAGTAGAACTAGTCTAGAGTAGGCAGAGAGCAGAGGAGTATTACGCAATAAGAGCGCTAGACTTTAAAACGTCTATATATATTGCAATTACGGAGGAAGCAATATATAAACTACTACTATAAGGGCTAGAAGAAGTCCTACGTAACTAGGGCTATAGTGCTATCCCTGCTAGGGTGCCTAATAAGGTAGGAGTTATAAATAAGTTAGATAAAGCAGCCATATAGTTAATTAAGGCCCTAAAGGTTAAGGGGGGCGCGTTAAGCGTTTACGTCTATAGTAGTAAGGGAACTAGGGACCTAGAGGCAGTTATAGAAGCGGAGGCGGCCGCAGGAGTCGATATAGCAGTCCGCGATTTAGACCTTAAAGCAGAGGGCAGGAGGGAAAGCGTAGTCGCTATAGGTTATATAGTAGAGGACTTCCTAGAATATAGTATCCTAGGCAGCAATAACTAGCTATAAGGAGTAGAGTTTATTATTAGAAAAGACCTAAAGGGTAGAAAACGAGTCCGTATAAAGAGGGGCAGGGTCTAGTAAGCTAGAAGCAGTAGGCAAAATAAGGGGTAAGGAATTGTTAGAGTCTAGGAGAGAAAAATTAAGATAGAACTAAAGGGCATCCTAAAGAAAAAGTTAAGCTATATAGTTATCTAAGTTATTAGAGGTTAGCTAGTCTTATTCTCGCTATAAAAAGGCGTTAGGAACTATAGCCTGCTTGCTAGGATAATACTTAATTTAGAAATTAAAGCATAAGAGGTATTTAGCCTACTATGCCTGCTATTTAGAGAGGCGTTAGCGGATTATAAAGTATTCGAGGTTCCTATAATTAGTAATAATATTAAAAGACTAGCAACTATAGAATTCCGCCTGCTATTGCTTAAGGCAGCGAATAATAGCAAGCATTTCCTTATTATAAATAGGGTAGTTGCGCTTAGCTAGGGATAGCTTCTAAAAATAGAAAGCAACTAGGCAAAGCTAACTATCTCGTTCCTAGGAAATAATGCTACTAGTAGCGAATCTACTATAATCTATCTTAAGTTAAGTAAGCAGGTTAAAATCCTATTTAATAAGGACTAGGGCTTAGAGAAAGAGTTATTTAATATGCTAAAAGGCGGTCTCCTATATAGGACCCTAGGAAAACAGTCTACTAGACCTAGTTAAGTCTATAAGGGGGGCGATAATAGAGGCGTAATTGGAAATAAATATATAATAGAAGTTAGCGAAGCTAAGGAAACTTTAAAGGCCTTTAACTATAAAAAGTCGAGCCTAGTTAAAGATAGCCTAGATTTTAGCAAGATCTGCCTAAATCCTAACGCTAGCGATAAGGATAAACCCTAGGTACTTAACTCTAGAGATAAGGAAATTATACTTATTAAGGTTAATATAAAAGCCGTATTCCTAGAGGCGTTAGAGGACTTAGCGGACTTTGCGGAAGTAATCTTAGCAAGTGCTAGAGGAGTAGATAATAATATCGTTAATATAAGCTAAATAGAATTCGTCGAGGAGGTTGCTAAGGATCTAGTTAATATAATGCTAGAAAGTAGCAAGGGCTTTATAAAGGCTAAAAGGTATAACTATCTACTTAAAAAGTCTATACTGCGTATAGAAGGCTATCTTCTACTCCTTTCCTTCCACAATATAGACCTTATAAAAAGCTTAAATAATATTAAGCTTAGTAAACTACTTAGCTCGAGCTATAGTATAGAGCGTATTGCTAAATAGGGGAATAGGGTAATAATCTAGAACTATAATAGTATTAAGGGCGTAGTAGTTAGTATAGAAACGGAGGCTACTACTAGGTTTACGGGCAAAGAGGATAGGGGCGCTAGCTAGAGAGCTGCTAGGACGGATAAAACCCTTAGCGAGAAGGTTACGCAGCGTTTTTTTAAGGACGAGAAGCTCTTTGCAGGATATACTATAAAAGGGGCTAAAGGGAATTATAGGATTAGTCCTATCTATATTAGGGCGGAGGGGGATAGAGTAATTAATGCTAGGCTTATAAGAGTTTAACTTATCCGCGTTTTATTTATAGAAGAGTAGGAGAAAGTCTTAAATCTTAGGGGGAAGGCATTATTAGAGCTAGGTATTAGAAAAAGGAACTTTATCCTATAGCGCTTTATTAATATTAGCAAGGAAGATAGTATAAAGAAGAAGGTTAAGGGAGGTTATTATACGAAGGTTATAGGTAACTTAGGCAATAAAAGCGGAAGCTATTATATATAAGGCGGAGGAGATCTCTTAAGCTAGGGAGGAGGGGGAGTCGAGATATTAAACCTATGCCTAGGAGTCGCTATGCTAGAGGCAGGATTTATAAGGAATAGAATAAGAGCATATATGCTTAAGCTAGGGTTTGCCTAAAATAAGAGGAAAGTTAAAATAGGGAACTATATAGGCTACGATAAAGCGCGTAACGTTATTAACTTTAAGGGCAAGCTAGGCAATACCTATAACTATAGGTCCTTATATCTAAGTAAAGGCACTCTAGATCCTATAGAGCAATATACGTTCGATAGAGATATAAAGGTTAATAGCTAGCTATATACTAATAGTAGTATAGTACTAATAGCCTTTATTAATAAAGGTCTATACGAGTTCTAAGTAGTTAAGGATTATAGAAATCTATATAAAAGGGGCATAAAGCTAGGACTAAAGAAGTGCCTTTGTATTCTTATCTATAGCTAGTAAGGACCCTAGAGCGCTATAATGCTCTAGGGTTAAGCGTTTCCCTATTCCTTAGCGTTTTTAAGGAGAGGTTTGATATTAGTATATATAATACGCGGATTAGTAATATTAGGAGCAGGGGCTAGCTAATACGCTATAGCATACGGGTAAGCGTAGATTATATAGCCGCATGCTCTATAGCATATATATAACCCGTTATTTTATTATTAGTCGATAACTAATAGAAGGACCTATTTAGCGCGAGGTTTAATAGGGGCAGTAGGAGTAAACTTTTTGCTTTTAGTTAGGCAAGTGCTATTTATTAGGATATTACTATTAGCATTTAGGATAAGGGCTATAGTAGCAAGAGCAGGGCTACTACCTGTAAGGGTAGGGGGGGAGGACTTACAGGCGATATATAGGAAATAAGGAGTTTGCTTAAAAGACTAGGCAAGGCCCTAAAGCTTAGTAATAAAGGCTATATAAGATTTAGGCATATTAACTATAATAAGAAGGTCTTAAAGCATAGGAGAGAGAGAGTTTATAAGCTATATTAATTTAGCAGAGTCCGCTTACTTATAGGGGCTAGCGGCTATAAGCATAACCTTTTTAAATTCTAGGAGGAAGTCGCTAAAGCATTATCTATCCCTATAAATAAGGATCTATAGCTAGTCCTAGGCTTTTTATCGTTCCTAAACTATACTAAAGGTATAGTATAAGTAGTCGAAAAAATCCTATAGGCGCTACTATTTATTAGAACCCCTTGCCTGCTAAAAAGCAGCAATGCGCTTTATTTTATTTTTAGAAAGGCAATTAAGAATATAAAGCTAGGACTAGTCTAAAGTACTAGCTTTACCCTAAGGTTTATTAATATTATATTAGTAGATTAACTAGCTTATAAAGAAGTAGAAGGACTTAAGTTTACTATCCTATTTTAGCTAGGCCTCCTGCTAGCGTGCGAGGGCTATAGCAATAAGGGAGGCATCCGGCGTTAGTTAGGCGGGAGCTAAGGGGGAGTTAGCAAAAGGGCGGGCGGCCGGATTACCTAGCTAAGAGCGGCGAAGTTAATCGAGCTCGGCCGAATATAAGGCCTATATATGCTTAAAAACCTATCGATAAGTAACCTATTCCTAGGAAAAGGAGGCCTAGGTATTAGCTAACGCTTGCCTAGCATAGTTAAGTTCCTGCTAAAAGTAAGGAATAAGGTCCGGATCTAGGGGGTATTATCTATTAAAGAAATACTAGTAAGCTATTTTTCTATGCTAGCTATATATAAGTCTTCCGTAAACGTTATTATAGGGAGCGTTTAATACGATTATTCGATAAGTACTAATATAATAGGGGCGAAGAAATAGTAGTTATATTAAGATATAGCTAGGGAATAAGGAAAGAAAAAGGAGAAAGTATAGATAAAAAGGGCTATTAGAGGAAAAAGGAAAGGAAAAGGGGAGAGAAAAGATATATAATTATATTAAGGGGCTAGCTATAAGGAAGCATACTTAGGCTAGACTAAGTGTATTTAATTACGCATGCTGCTCTAGAGGAAGCGGGCTACCTAGGGCTATATATATATAACTAGGTCCGATCTTAGGGAGCGGGCTACGTACTTGTAGCTGCGCATTTTAGGGGGTATGCTGCGCGTAATAGGGGCGTAGCCGAGATAAGGGAACTATTATAAGATAAGTGTATTGCGTAGGCAGGGGGGCGGAGTCCGTAGCTATACGGGCGCCTGTCCTAAAGTCAGGAGGTAAGTTCAGGTTATATAACTAGAACTATACTAAGGTCGAAGACCCTTATATACGCTGCTTAAGGTTAGATTTTATAGAATTATTGCAAGGGAATACTTTGCAAGGATAGGCAGATTATTAGGCTATATAAAATAATAGGAGGAATAATTAAGAAAGAGATGCTTTTTAGCTATTTATTAAAGTCTAATAAGAATATCCTAGTTATAGTTAGTAACTTAGAAAGTTTTTTATAAAAATGCATAACTATTAATTATAAAGGTAGTAGTTAGGTGCTAGTTTATAATACCTATATTATAGCCCTAGAAATCGATAAGAAGAAATAGGCAGATAGAAGAAAGTTTAGCTCTAAGGCTTTTTATAGCCTTTTTAGCAAATCCTTAGGATACTATAAAATAAGTTTCTGCTCTAGTATTATAGAGAGAGGAAGTATTTAGACTAATACTATTAGATTAAATTATACTATAAATAGTAAAGGACTTTCCTAAGCTTTTCTCTATTAATACCTTTAGGACTATTAAGGAGCCTTATAATAGTCCTACTCTTTTCCTAATTCTAACTTATTAGAATCTATATTAGCTATATTCTATAGGGGATCTATACTTTCTCTAACTAAGGCGACTTTCTAATAGTCTAGGCACTCCTTAGCTTAGTAACCTTTTCTGCTATAAGTAAAATAAGTACTATTATCCTAGTAGACTTTCTTTTCCCTCTTAGTTAGAGCTTAGCTTTTTAACTTAGCGCTTAGTAGTCTCTTTAGGTCTATAGCAAGCGACTTATTTCCTTAAAAGGGTTATAAAAGTTAGCAAGATTTGCACTAGGTAGTATCCTTCTTCTAGCAGAAGACTGCGTTTTTAACTACTTTATAGTACTCCTTATAGGAAAGCAGGGTATCTTTAGCTTTTATTAAAAGGCTTAAGTTAAGGTTAGCTAGCAGATAGTCCTAGAGCGTATATTTAAGCTAGTTAGTAGGCACCTAGGTCTTTACTACTAGGTTATCGAACTCTACTAGGAATTCCTAAATCTCCTATTTGCCTATAAGCAAGAAATAGAGACTTTGCAGTCTCTTAATTGCTTCTATATACTTATTCGGGTTACTAAACGCTAATTTAAGGCACTAAATTATCTTAGCTAGGCAAAAAAAGGGGCGGCTATCTAAAGTATACCTTATTTTAAAGGCTTTCTAGGCTCTGCTTTTAAGCATATAATAAAGGAAAGATATCCGCTCTATCTTATTGCAAAAAGTCGTAATATTAATTTATATCTTATCTTTTAACTATATAAGAAAACTATTAAACTCGCTTTTCTTACTAGAAAAAGTCCTAATATCCTTATACTAGGATTTTGCTTTCTCCGAGTAGTTTAGGTTTAGGGTGCCTACTATCTTAAACTTAAACTAGGCTGCTTTCCTAGACGCTAGGAATATATCTAGGCCGCTAAAAGCTATAGACCCTATATATCTTATATAATCCTAGTCTTAGGATAGCAATTATTAGTTTAGTTAGTCGATTTCTGCTATAAGCTAGGCTATATCTGCTAGCATGCTCTAGATTACCTTTAATAAGTCGGGCATAGAAGTAAGTAAAGCTATTACTAGGGGAGTCTAGGGCTAAGAAGGCCTTATTATATCTTATTGCTCTAATCTTATTTAAGCAGGTAAAAGAGTCTTCGATATAAGCCTAATAGATTAATAGGGTTGCTTATTTTAGCTAGATATAAAATAAACTCGGGTCGTGCTAACTGCTTAGTTAGAGTTATAATTTTCTATAGTATTTAGCGTCTTTATAAGATATAAGAAATAATTATATATTTCTTAAACGCTTATTAGCAGAAAAGAGATCTTAGAATAGTATTATAGCTAGCAAAATAAGCAAATATATATTAGGCATTATAAACAAATATTCTAAGATAAAGAGGAAAGAAAGAACTAGGAAAGGGTAGTTAGGCTATAGGCCCTTTTTATATGCGTTATAGAGGGCTTGTTACCTAATATAACGGGTTTACTATAGGCCTATAGGGGTTAGGGGTCCTGTATCCTTCCTTGTACTAGGTGCTGCAATATGCTAGGGCGCGGCGCGTAATAATATATAGGCCTTATATTTAGCTAAGCTTAATTAACTTCGCTGCTCCTAGCTAGGTAATCCGGCTGCCTGCCCCCTTGCTAACTCCCCCTTAGCTCCTGCTTAACTAATAATAGATGCCTCTTTTATTGCTATAGCCCTTATATACTAGCGGAAGGCCTAGCCTAAGTAAGATAGTAAACCTAAATCTTTTTACTTTTTTATAAGCTAGTTAATCTACTAGTATAATATTAACGAACTTTAGGGTAAAGCTAGAACTTTAGACTATTTATAGCTTTATATCCTTAACTATTTTTCTAAAAATAAAATAAAGCGCGTTACTGCTTTCTAGCAAGCAGGGGGCTTTAATAGATAGCAATGCTTATAGGACTTTTTTAACTACTTATACTATACCTTTAGCATAGTTTAGGAATAATAGAAAGCCTAGGACTAGCTATAGACCTTTATCTATAAAAATAGATAATATTTTAGTAATTTCCTTCTAGAATTTAAGGAGGTTATGCTTATAGCCGCGGGCCCCTATAAGTAGGCGGACTCTGCTAAATTAATATAGCTTATAAACTCCTTTTCTCCTATATTTTAAGACCTCTTTATTATAGTTAAAATGCCTAAATTATACGCAGCCTTTATTTCTAAGCTCTAAGGCCTTGCCTAGTCCTTTAAATAAACTCCTTATTTCCTGCGTATTGCCTGCAAGTCCCCTCCCCCTACCCTTACAGGTAATAGCCCTGCTCTTATTACTATAGCCCTTATCCTAAACGCTAATAGTAATATCCTAATAAATAGCATTTATATAAATAAAGGCAAAAAGTCTATGCTTACTGCCTTTATTAAGCCTTATATTAAATAGGTCTTTCTATCTATTATCGACTAATAATATAATAACGGGTTATATATACGCTATAAAGCTTATAGCTATATAATTTATGCTTGCCTATACGCTATAGCGCGTTAGCCGGCCTCTGCTCCTAGTATTACTAATCCGCGTATTATATATACTAATATCGAACCGCTCTTTAAGGATATAGAAGAATAGGGAAACGCTTAACTCTTAAGCAATATAGCGCTTTAGGGTCCCTACTAGCTATAGACGAGAATATAAAAGCGCTTCTTCGATCCTAGCTTTATACCCCTTTTATATAGATTCCTATAATCCTAAACTACTCGGATCTTATATAGGCCCTTATTAATAAAGGCTATTAGTGCTATGCTATAATTAGCATATAATTAGCTACTAACTTTTATATCCCTATTAAATATATTCCGCCCTATAAAATCTAGGGTGCCTTTGCTTAGATATAAGGACCTATAGTTACGGGTATTATCTAGCTTGCCCTCGAAGTTAATAATATTACGCGCTTTATTATAGCCTATATAGTTCCCTATCTCGATTTTCCCCTTATCCTAGGCAAACCTTAGCTTTAATATACGCGCTCTTATTCTATCCCTTACGAATCCTATTTTTAGTATAGTAACTCTAAGGCCTAGGTATAGTACTTTAAATCCCCTTTTACCTTTGCTTAGGAAATCTCCTCTACCCTATATATTACGGCTTCTGCTTTTATTGCCTAGGTTCCCTATAACCTTCGAATAATAACCTCTCTTAACCTTTTTCTTCGCGCTATTTTTCTCGCTAATATTAATAAAGCACTATAAGATAAAGTCCCTTTTTTTAATGCCTAGCTCTAGTAACGCTTTCCCCCTAAGATCTAGGACTTTCTTCCCCTTTTCTATAAATAGGATATAGATAAGTTAAACCTATATAAGCCTAGTATCGACTACTCTATTCTACTCTGCCCTAATATAGATAAGACTAATCCTACTATTTCTTTTAGTCCCCTATATAATATATTATAAAAGGAACTCCTTATCCTTAAGAAAATACTACGCGACCTCCTTTATAAAGGCTTTATCTATCCTAGTAGCTCTTAAGCTAGTGCCCCTATTCTTTTTGCCTATAAGCCTAGGGGCGGCCTTTATTTTTATACTAATTATTATACTCTTAATACTATTACTATTCTAAATCGCTACCCTATTCCCTTTTTTAGGAATACCTTTTATACTATAGCTTATATAAAATAGTTTATAAAGCTCGATATTATTTAGGCCTTTTATAAGGTCCGTATTATAGAAAGGGAGGAGTAGAAGACGGCCTTTTATACGCAGTATAGACTTTTTAAATATAGTTACCCTTTTTAGCCTATATAAAGCCCTTATAACTTTCTAACGCTATATTAACTAGATCCTTAGCAATCTCTTTAATAAATTTTATTCGGCTTATATTAATAATATTATTATCTACTCCTCTAGCTCCTGCTAGGATTACTTTTACAAAGTCCGCTAAGTCCTTTAACGCTTTTAAGAATATAGCTTTTATATTAACCTCGATAAGTATAATTTCCTTATTACTAGAGTTAAATATCTCGGGTTTATCCTTATTACTAGTATTAGGATTTAAGTAGATCTTGCTAAAATCTAAGCTATCTTTTACTAGGCTTAACTAACTATAGTTAAAGGCCTTTATAGTTTCCTTAGCTTTACTAACTTCTATTATATATTTATTTCTAGTTATGCCTTTATTATCGCCCCCTTAATAGACTTAACCGGGTCTAGCAGACTATTTTCCTAGGGCCTTAAGCAAGAGACTGCTTTTTAACGCGTTAAGCAACTCTTCTTCTAAGCCCTAGTCCTTATTAAATAGAATTTTAATCTGCCTACTTAACTTAAAACGGATTATAGTAGATTCGCTGCTAGTAGCGTAGTTTTCTAGAAACGTAATAGCTAGCTTCGCCTAGTCGCTTTCTACTTATAAAAACTCTCCCTAGCTAAACGCAACTACTTAATCTATAATAAGGAAATACTCGCTATTATTTATTGCCTTAAGCAATAGCAGGCGGAACTCTATAGCTACTAGTCCTTTAATATTATTACTAATTATTAGAACTTTAAATACTTTATAACCTGCTAATGCCTTTCTAAGCAATAAGTATAATAAGCAAAATACTTTTTACGTTTTAATTTCTAGATTAAGTATTAATCTAGCAAGCAGGCTACTATCCCTAATGCCTTTTTATAGAGAGAATAAGACTAGCTAACCCTTAATAACTTAAATAAACGTATTACTTAGCTTTTTCCTTAGGATGCTTTCTAATTCTATTTTAATTTTTCTCTCCTCGACTCTAATAACCCTACCTTGCTCTATTCGCCTACTGCTATTAGCTTATTAGACCCTGCTCCCCTTTTTATAGACTCGTCCTTTACTCTTTAGGTCTTTTTTAATACTAAACTCTATTCTTTATAGCTCTTTATTACTGCTTAAGATACTATATTTTAGAAAAAGTCCTTTATTATATAACCTATAGAGACTGCGCCTTCCCTCCTGCCTTTTCCCTTAAGCTTTAGATCGCGGACTACTATATTAACTCCTATAGCTGCTTTCGCTTTTATAACTGCTTTTAGGTCCCTAGTTCCCCTGCTACTATAGATACGGATGCATAATACTCCCCCCTTAACCTTTAGGGCCTTAATTAATTACGCGGCCGCCTTATCTAACTTATCTATAACTTATACCTTATTAGGCACCCTAGTAGGGATAGCACTATAGCCCTAGTCGCGAGGGACTTTTTCTAGCCCTTATAATAGCAATTTATATAGTGCTTTCTCTATAACTGCAATATATATAAATATTCTAAAATCTAGCGCTTTTATTACGCAATGCTCCTCTGCTCTTTGCCTACTCTAGACTAATTTTATTACTACTTTTAAATAGACTTTATAGTTAATTTTCCCTTAATAAAAAAGGGCAACTATTACTTCTAGGTTATTAAGGACTAACTTAGTAAGGAAATCCTCCTTAAGCCTATACTATTTATAGATATAGACCTATATATAGAATATTTCCTTTAGTATTTTATCTGCTTCTATTAATAGCTAGCGTCTATTATAAGTAACTATAACTCTAACTAAATAAAGGACTTCTAGGCCTAGCTCTGCTGCCTTTATAATATCTCCCGCCTTTTTAGCATTACTTACTACCCCTAAATAAATAGAGGCAGTAAGCGTATTAACTAGGAAGTTTAAGCTTACCTTTGTACTATTATTACTTATAACTAGGATAATTAAGGCCTTTAGCTCCCTACTGCTTAGATAGCCCTTAATAGCTATAAATATATAGCTATTAGCATATCTCTTTTCTTTGCTACTTATAGTTTCTATGCCTTATTTATTGCCCCTGCTATTAATAACGCCCCTCTTGCTTCCGCGCGTACGCCTGCTAGCTAAGCATAGGCTTTTATTGCTAAATTGCAATAGGTCTTAGACTTCTACTAATTCTTAAACGCTGCTATAGCCTAGGCTAGCAAGGCTTAAGCTAACGTATTGCGCTAACTAGCTAAATATTTCTAGCCTAGTAATAAAGTCTAGCTTAACCTTTGCAACTTTGCCTCCTACTATCTAAAGAAGAAGCTTAACTAGCGCTATGCTAAGTATACTATTAGCTATATTATATTTCTAGATATTATTAAACTGCTTAACCTCCTTTCTAGGGTATATAACTGCTTTAATATTAACCTCCTCTAATATATTATAAGCGACCTTATTCCTAGCTAAATAATTGCTAACTCTTAGCCTCTAGTAATTCGGGTTTATAAGGAAGACGAATAAGAAGTAGACGATATTCTCTCTACCTGCTAGAAAAAGGTAGGCTATAAGCAGTAACGCAAAGTCCTTATTAAATAAACTAGTTATTTTAACCTTACTTAGGAACTGCTAGCTAAACTCAATTGTATAGATGCTTTATAGCAATTTAAAGCGCTCTATAGTCTAGCTATATATAATAATAGCCCCTTTATTAGGCCTATAATAGCTGTACGCGCCTCCTATATAGCGGACCCCTAATTTTCCTATACGCAAAACTTTTTTCTCTCTCTAGCTTATTCTAGGCCTTATAGCTACGCGTTACCTAGCTATAAGGGCGCTTTATTAGCATTGCTAGCGCTATATTAGGCAGCGCTTTCCTCTTTTTTATTATTAGCGTTATTATTATTGCCCTAGTTATTGCTATCTTTATTATTACTATTATTATTGCCCCCTCCCCCCTTCGCGCCTCTAATGCTACTACCCGCCTCTTTAAGGCTGCTATTCTTCCTATTAGGCCCCTTTTCCCCTTTCTCTCCTCCCTTTTCCCTTTTATTATTACTATTACTATTGTCCTATTTTTATATTAGCTTAGCCTATATCTTATTAGCTAGGGGCGATTTACTCTATTATAAAGGCCTCCCCCCTAGGATACTTCCCCCCCTCCCCTAGCACCCCTAGCCCCCTTACTACTGCTAGCACGGCTTTTAACGCTGCGTTAGCCTACTAACTCTCCTTGCTATCCTAGCTAGCCTCTGCTTTCTAAGTACGGAAGGCCTATACTAGGAGGGCGGGAGCAGCTAGGCAGGGCTAATAGGCCCCCGCGTACTTAGTATAGCTGCTACGCGCTTTTTATAGCGTGCCCTGCCTTATTATTTGCGTTTATTTATAGTACTCCTACTGCTATAAAATGCAGTATATATAGGGGTAGGCGCGGACTGCCCTCTTTATCTTTTTCTTCTTCTCTATCTTTTTTGCCTTTTTAGCCTAAGGGGCCGGCTTATTATTATAGTTATTATTATTTTTTAATATTATTATTTTCTTCTTCTTTATCCTTATTATTATTATTATTATAATAATTAATACTAGCGCTACTATTGCCTTTTTCTTTTTCTCCTTCTTTTTATTAGTCTTATGCTATAGCTAGCGCTATAGCTACTGCTATAATACTGCTAGGCTCCCCTCTCCCTCCCTCCTTGCCTTGCGTAGCCGCTAGTTCTACTATAGCTAGTACTATAGCCGCTGCTGCAATACTGCTAAACCCCCCTCCCCCCCTTCCTGCTTAGTACTACTGCTAGTTCCTTATCTATAGCAGCGAGCGCTGCCCGCGCTAGGGCGGGCGCTGCTGCCTTTTTAGCGGCCCGATAGGCCTCTTCCTACTGCTTTGCGCGCGTTACTGCTATAAATACGGCCTTTTTCGCCTTATAGGCAGTAGTAGTATTAGCTATAGCTATAGCTATAGCTGCTACCGCCTCTACCCTATTTATATTAGCAGCTCTATTAGTATAGTTATCGATTTTAGCAGTAGTATTAGTATAGTAATCGGCGTTAGCGTTAGTATTAGTATGCTAGTTATTATTATTATTACTGCCCTTACTATGCTAAAGCTCGCGCTTTAGTATAGCTAGCTTGCCTAACTATAGCTTAAACTGCCTATTATTAATATTATTATTCTACTAACCCCTTTTATTAATATATTGCTTCTTACTTTTGCCTTATTCTAGGCATAATTATTAGTACTAGCAGTAGCTGCTATCTAGGCGGCCGCTGCTATAGCTTTTTGCGCTAGCTTAGCTATCTTCTCCCTTATCTTGCCCTTTGCTATAGGTAGTAGGCTCGCCTGCCTGCCCTCCCCCCTAGGCCGAGCGTTACTATAGCTATTACTACGGCTACTATTGCTGCGTTTACTACTACTACTGCCCCCTTAGTCTAATAACGCTAGCAGTATTTATTACCTATTAGCCTGCGCTCCTACTTCTCCTTATTATAGCCCTTTATATATACTATTGCTATCGCTATTGCTATTATTATTATTATTATTATTATTCTTTTTCTTTTTCTTCTTTTTTTTCTAGTTATTATATAGAAAATTTTTCTCTAGCATTTATGCCTTTTGTTTTCTATAGGCCCTGCTTAGTTAGGCAGTAGTTATATACGCCTAAGGGCGGCCCTTATATAAGGGTCTTCGACTTTAGTATAGTTCTAGTTATATAACCTAAACTTACCTCCTAACTTTAGGAGAAGCGCCTATATAGCTATAGACTCCGCCTCCCTGCTTATATAATATACTTATCTTATAATAAGTCCCCCTATCTTAGCTATGCCCCTATTACGCGCAGTATTACCCCTAAGATATATAGCTACGAGTGCGTAGCCTGCTCTTTAAGATTAGTCCTAGATATATATATATAGCCCTAGGTAGCCTGCTTCCTTTAAAGCGGTATGCGTAATTAAATACACTTAGTCTAGCCTAAGTATGCTTCCTTATAGCTAGCCCCTTAATATTAGCGTCTAGATTTACTATAAGCTTAAGTAAAAGGCTTACTTATATTAACTTATATAGAAGCTTTAGAAATAGCAGCTCGTACTAACTAACCTTGCTATATCTATATAGGGTTTCTCCCTTATCCGCGCTTATAAGATCTATATAAAAATTATTTAATTAGCAATTGCCTATAGCATAGCCTACTTCGCTCTTATTATAGTCCTATCTAGCCCGCCCTATAGTCCTATTTTTAAGGAACTTTCTAAGGTCTAATCTAAATGCCTTAGGGTTATTACTAAAGCCTATAAAGCTACCCCCTTATACTATATAGAGTTTAAGGCCTTTATCCCTCTATTTAATCTATATTTTTCTTATTACTCTGCCTATACTTTTTAGCTTCTTAAGGCTAATAGCATTACTACTAGTATTTAGGCTATATACGCCTGGATTTCCTAGCGGCTCTAGCCCTGCTATAGTTATCCCCCCGCCCCTTATATTGCACTCTAGTTACTCTAGGACTCTATAATATAATAAGCAGGGTTACCTAACCCTAGCTTATAGTTACGTTAGGACTTATAGGAGCGCTTTTAGGCTAAATAGCTCCTCTAGTAGGATTTTTAGGAGGGCTGCCTTAAGCACTATAGCTAGTCTTATAAATAGGCAACTAATAAGTATCCCTAATTTAAACTATGCTTTGCCCTCGATTTATATACTGCTTTTTCTAAATTCCTTAGTAGTATCCTAGTATAGCTTTAGTTAGGCAGGATTAGGTTAAACTGTTTCCTTTATACCTACTAAGTCCCTAATATTCTTTCCCTATACTGCCCCTATAATACTAGTAAAGATAAGACTACTAAGCACTTATTTCTCTGCTATTCTTATATATATGCCTAGAAACTCCTGCTATTTAATCTAGGCCTTTTAAAAGACTAGGCTAATTTTATCTATCTTTTTAACCATAAGGCCTTTGCTAATAAACTAGCTTTATAGTTTATATAACTGTGTTATTTATATTAGTTTAATCTCGCCCTTATATTATATAGGATAAAGGGTATTACTGCTTTTTTAGGGCGGACTGCTTTCTTATTTACTAATACTACCCTAGAACTACTATCCGCTATTACTTATCTCTTAACGCTCCCCTGCTATGCTTATTACGACCCTTATGCTTATATCTGCAACCCTATTTAGGGGGATATCTAGGCCCCTGCTTTAGGGTTTCTATAACCTCTAGGGTTATAGCTAGGACCCCTTTTAAAGCCCCTGCTCCCTTTCTATACTCTTTACTACTGCCCCTTTCTCTATTACTGCCTTCTCCCCCTCTACTATTATTGCTTCTACCCTTTGCCTTTTAGCTAGCACTTTAACTATATTGCTATTATTATTACTACTATAGTTATAAAAGGCAACCCCTAGTTGCTTAGCTTTTATTATCTCCTCTGCTTTTAGCAGTATTAAGGCAGCCTTAGGTATATAGATTATTAGCTTACTCTTAATATTAGGATTTATAATAAAGGGCTAAATTAGTCTATTTATATCTAGGGGAAGGTCCTCTACCCCTTAGACCCTAAGGATATATATTTGCTTATTTAGGTTAATATTAAAAAAGTTACTAAGGATCCTGCTAAAGTATTAACTATTATATATATAATACGTATTAATATTCCCCTAGTACGCTAATTATTTTTCCTAAATATAAAGAATTATTTCTAGGTATTAGCGTACTTTGCTTAGCTTTTTTAGGATCTCCTAGCTTATAGCTTTTATAAAGCCCTTAAGTACCTAGACTAGACTCGTAATTATTATTATTATTATTAGCAAGTTCTTTATTACTATTATTAGTATAGGCAGGACTGCTATAAGTATAGCTAGAGCTAAGGCAAGTATAGCTAGGACTAGGGGGAGTGCGATTAAAGGGACTACGGCTTGTACTATAAAACCCCTAGACTCCCTACTCTAGTACTAGTTCTACGCCTTTTATAACTCCTAACTAAGTTAACGCTATTATTACTATTAGATCGAACCCCTACTCTTCTAGCTTAGGACTCTAGGGCGTATTTACTTTTATTATATTAATAGTTCCTTTTTTAATAATAAATTTAATAGCTATTTATTTTTTTTCTATAATAGTAAAGTCTATAACTTTTTACTATTAGCCTTTTTCCCTTTTTATAAGCCTTCTGCTCCTAACTTACTATTTAGTACTTTTATTATAAGGTTATATAATAATAATAGCTAGCTAAGTAAGTACTTGCTTTTAGTTAATTCTTGCTTTTATTATATAACCTCTAGGCATACTTACTAGTTTAATCCTAGTAAACCTAGTTTTTCTTAATAAGCCTATTAATATATGCCCTATAGGGCACTGCTTTTAGTTTATTAGGCTCGATTACTACTAGTATTAGTTATATAGGGATTATAGCAAAAAGCAGGGCTATTATTTTTACTAAGTTAGAAGTTATTATTATTATTATATTATTATTACTAGGTTACTTATAGGGTTATATATTAGTATACTGCTTTATATAATTATATTAGTTAACTTAATAGCAGGCTAACTTCTTAAGTTAAAAAGCCTTTATTTTATAAGATAATAAAAAAGAAAGAAAAAAGGAGAAAAGAAAAAAGAAAAAGGAGAGGTTTATATACCCCCCCTTAAAGCGGATTTACTATTATTCTAATTCTACTGCCCTTTTGCCCTTACTGCCCTCCCCTTCCCCTTTTTTACTTTCCGCGCTAAGTTATCCTTACCCCTCCTTTATCTCCTCTTATCTCCTTTATTCCTAAGACTATCTTAGAAGGCAGCTGCCCTATACCCTACTATACTACTGCGTTCCCTGCCTTATAACTTACTAGGGCGCGGGGCCTTTCTTTGCTCTATTTGCTAGGGGGTTTTCCCCTTTTAGGGGGTTTTTCCTACTCGAGCTATATAGAGGTTTTAGATGCCTTTTACAGCCCCTAGCGTATAATTAATAATAATAATAATACTTTTATTAAGTTCTACTACCTTTAGTCGGATTATATAGCTATGCGTGCGGATTAGGCAAAGGCGTATAATATTACCCCTTGCTTAAGGCCTTAATATGCGTATTAAAGTTAGGAATAGTATTATATGCCTATAGTATTACTTATAGAAACTACTATATTATTATTATTATTATTATTATTATTATATTTAATATTTATAGTAGTATATTTAATCTAGTACTATAAATTAACTAAAGGTCTAGGCGAATCTAAATAGTAGTTATAGTATAATTTTAACGCAATAAGTGTATACTAAAAGTTTCTTGCAATATACTATATTTTATTAGGATTATAACCTTGCTAAGCGATATAATACTATAGTTAGTAGCAGGCTCTAAATAAATAATTATAGAAAATACTTTTGACTTTCTACTTAGGCGTTCTATTAACTATTTTAGGCTTAAGCAGTAGCTATATTTAGTCGGGTATTAGGTTTTAGGCTGCCTTTTTTAATTAGTCTATATAAAAAAAGTTAATTATTTTATAGCTATTTAGTAAATCTAGTATATAGCTATAACTCTTTTCTATAATTACTATAAAAGGTCTAGACTACTAGGTATTAAGACGAGAAATTAAGGCAGTTATAGCAAAACCTTTATAGCTAAGAAAGACCTTATCTTTAATAATAAAGTCGACCTTCTAACGTTTTTTATTAGCCTAATGTTTTTATTACTATTATACTATATTAAACTAGTTATAAGCCTATTACTATACTTTTACTACTATAGTAATAAGATTAGCTATAATAGCTACTAGTGTATTATTTAATGCGTTTATATAGGAGATATCTAGTATAAGCGGGTTCTATATATTTTTACTAAAGGCAATAGTTAATAAAGCTATACTAATAGATACGTGCTATAAAAAATTATACGCAAAGTCGAGAGCAGGAAAGAAATTACTCTAATTATTCTAATACTTAGAAATATAAAACCGCAGCTTTTAGTTAAGGTATTAGTTCGTAACTTCTATACTCCCTTGTATTTAAGGGTAAAGAGCGCTTCTATACTAATACTTTATACTAGTTAGATAATTAATTTCTATAAGGAATACTAATATAAAGGGTCTAGTATTATTTATAATCTAAATAAAAAAAGGCTAAAAAAGCAGTATAGTAACTAAAAGTATTATCCTATAAGGATTTTAGTAGTATTAGTCTTCCTACTAAGCAGTATAGTAATAATCCTGCTAAGTTTGCAAATAAAAGTCTAAATATAGTTATATTTATAGCAATGTTTTAGTATTATCTTGCTATTATAAGCTATATATTCCTAAATAGTCGTTAGAATTAGTAGAGGATAGAAAAGCCTAGGGGTTTTATTATAAGGGATCTTATTCCTCTAGTAGTTATAGTAGTTATAAATATACTAGCAAACGTCTTGCTTTATACTAGGCTAGTAATAATCCTGCTTAATAAGAATTAATATCTTATTCTAGCTTATATATGTTAAAAGGTTATAAAAGCAGTGGATGAAGAGTTGACGAATTGGGAAGGTAATCACGTAATAGAAAAGAAGAAGAGGAATCACGTAATAGTCCGAAAGAGGAAATTAAAGAAGAATTAGAGGCAGGAGAGGTGTTTATATTAAGAAGGTGAGAAAAGCTAATGCTAATAATTCTTCCAAGTAGGTAGGAAAACCCTTCTTCTTTTATAGACAATTGCTTAGAAATAAAGGTACTTCTCGAGATACTTTAAAGTCCCTACTTATAGTACTCTGACGTACCTATACGTTTCTACTTCCCCCTTAGTTTTAGGTATTTTCCTTCTTTAGATATTTAACTTAGAAGATTAGCAATTTAGAGGAAGACTTGTACGTGGCGATCTAATCGATCTAATTAATCTGACCTTATAATACCCGCTATAACCGCTATAACGCGCCCGCTATAGCCCCTATAGGTACGTACCCTACCCCGCTGTAAGCGCTGTGTTTAGGGGGGTGTGGGTACGGATTAGGCCCTATTTGTAGTATATGTTTCAAGTCTAATTATAAGCTTATTTCTTATTCGTTTAAGGTAGAAAGATATGCATTTTAAAGCGTTTTAAAGGGGCTATAAAAGAGTATAGGTTATGTCTTATAAAAGTACCTATTTTATATTTTATTAAGCTTTTTTATAGCTGTATTTTTATATATACTTATATTATATGCGAATATAGCAGATTTATAAGCAGCGCTGATTAGTATAGTATAGAGAAATATACTATTAGCAGCCTTTTCTAAGATAATTAATAGAGTGCCTTAGTAACTAAGGTTTTAAGCAGTATTTTCCTTCTAGATTAGATTAACTAGGTCTGCTCTAGTTAAAGTAGTTACTATATAGATAGTTATAGAAGCTATAATTAGGGAGTTAGTTAGGGGTATATTTAATCCGAGTCTTTTTAGCAGGATTATACTAAATATACGCTCTTTTTTCTCCCTAGCTTTAATAATAGGCAACTTAGCAGTTTTCCGCAATAAAGTATTAGCAATTATATTTAAATAGCTAAAGCAATATAAAAAGCGTATATTAAATTAAGCTAAAAAGTCAGACTACTATACTTATTATATAAAAAGGAGCCTTTTTATTATAAAATATACTAAAGCTTTATAATCTATAATAATATTAAACTTCTAACTAAGGAGTTCTAAGTAAAAGTACTTAAGGCTTTAGATTACTATAAGAAACTCGTAGTCCTAAATTAGGTAAGCGCGCTTAGCTAGGGTTATTATTTTAAAGAAGAATCTAGTTAGCTTCTAAGTTAAATTATTAGGCTACTAGTACTATAGAACTCTAGTATTAGTATTATAAGATATATTAGTTTTAAAGCAGGTTAGTAATTTAAATTAGAAGAAGGCTAGAACTAGGGCTTCTATTATAAGCTTTTTTACTAGGTAAAAGCATTATGCTATTTAGGTCTAAAGGAAAAATCGCTATCTTTTTTTAATAGATAGTTTAAAAGTTCGGCAGCCTTACTTGCATAGTAATAAAAGATCTAGATAAAGTTATAAAAGCTAAGGAAGAAATATACGGCCTTTTTATTATAGAGGTCCTCGAATTTCTAGTCGATAATCGCTTAAATCCTATAGGGGTTAATACTAATTCCTATGCTTGTATAAAGTATAACTCTAAAGTAGTTAACTTAAATAATATTAAACTAGGACTTTTTAATATCTCCTTATAGATTTGCTTAGTAAAGGCGCTAGATAACTTTATAGTATTCTTCTTAATAAGCTTCTTCCTTATTATTATCTAAGTAAATTATAATATTATTATTATAAGTACTAGTATACTAGTTTAAAAGGTTATAGAGCTAGGTATTAATAAAATTTTAGAACTAGGCTAGGCTAACTTTTAGGCTAAAAGGGAGGACTTTCTAATAAAACGTGCTAAATCTTATATAGAATATAGTTAGATATTCGGAATCGGGGTCGAGATAAAAATAGTAAAAGGCTTAGATTATATTAATCTTAGAAAATTATTAGGCTTCCTAGTAATTAAATATAATACTATTAAAAAGATGCATAAGAAATATCTAGCTCTTTAAATAGTTATTTATCTAGTAGTAATTAATATAAAACCTATAGGCAGTTAAGTATAGCTTTAGGGCAAAAAGAATAGGAGTAGTATATAGGCTAGTATTAAGTTCGATAAATCCGATTAAAAGGAAGTAGTTAATAGTCTCTTTCTCTAATAGCAGATACTTAACTAGCGTTTTATATATAAAAGGGCTAGCAGGATTAAAAGGCTTATCGAGTTCGAGTATAATATTATAACTAGGGTAAGGGCTAGCAAGGGTATACGCTTCCTTTTTACTAAAAAAGCCTTCTAGGTATATAAGGGCTAGAGGAATTATACTATATATAAGGGTTATATAGTCCGGGTCTTTACTAGTAAGAAAAGAAATCTTCTGCCTAGCGTATATAATGCTTATAGGGGCGAGTCTTATAATCTCCTTACTAATTAGTATAGATTTTAGTTTAAAAGGCATAGGAATAGTTAGCATTAAGGGCGTAAAATCCTTCTAGCAAGCCTATTATAGGTTTGCTTAAAAGGATCTAATTAATTATACTTAAAGGAGTTTATTATCTAGGGCAGCGTTATTATTATTAGTTATAGTTAGGTTAGGGTTATTAGCCAGGTTAAGGTTATTAATTAAGATTAAGCACTTTTTCTTTAGGCTAGTAGGGAATATAAGGTTATTATTCTACTACTGCTTTTGCAGGATTTAGTAGTAGTAGTTGTCTTTCTTTATTAACTTATCTTATTATTTAATATCTATCTATATAGCTAGGTTAATTTTTCTACTACTAAGGGTCGGATTCTATAAAATTATCGCTAGGGAATACTTTATAAAAGCAGGCATATTATTAGGCTATATAAAACGCTAGGAGGAATAATTAAGAAGGAGGTGCTATTTAGCTATCTAAAAGAGTCTAATAAGAATATCCTAGTTATAGTCGGTAACTTAGAACGTTGCTTGCAGGAATATATAACTATTGATTATAAAAGTAGTAGTTAAGTGCTAGTTTATAATCCCTATATTACGGCCTTAAAAATTAATAAGAGAAATAAGCAAATAAAGGAAAGTTTAGCCCTAAGGCTTTTTATAGCCTTCTTAGCAATCTTTAAAATACTATAAAACGGGTTTAAGCTCTAGTATTATAGAGAGAGGAAGCGTTTAGACTAATACTATTAAATTAAATTATACTATTAATAGTAAAGGACTTTCCTAAGCCTTTCTCTATAGATACTTTTAAGACTATTAAAGAGCCTTATAATAGTCCTACTATAGGTAGGGCATTAACATATGTTAGTATAACACAAGAGAGGACTCTGCTTAAGTTAGCTCGGGTCCTTAATCTATTACTATGTGCTTATATCTCTCTCTCTCTCTCTCTTCCTCTTTTAGAAAGGAAGACAAAATATATACAATATCTTAAAAGCATCTAGGTTAAACTAGAGGTAATATATAATTATCCTAAACTCCGTATAATCCGAATTTATAGCCGCCCTTTTTCTCCTTTAAACTATTATTGCTACGATCTTAGCATAAACTTATTATAATATTATATGCTTATTATGCTAAGTTTAGGGGTAATCTACTTCCCCTTTTATACTACCCCTATTATACTCCTATTTCCTATCTAAAAGGGCATAATACTTATGCAGAAAGGGGTAATATATACTATAATAGGGATAATATTAAATATCTAGTAGAAAGGGGTTTATATATATTATAACTATAATGTTTTAGAGTTAGTTATAGAAAAAGGGGTTTAGGCGGAAGCAGGTTATTCTGCTATCCGTTATTATACTTATAACTTAGATAAATATATATTAGCAGTTTTTTTTTTTATCGAATCGATTATTATTCGAATTCGATTTAATATCGCGCTAGTATACCTCCTTCCTTATTATAAATCCCTTTAGAGAGATAATAGCCTTGTTTATATCGATAAAACGTTCTAGCGTTTTATTTAGGGTTGCTTTTATTATAGTATTAGCAGGATTATCCTTTCCTGCAATCTATCTAATTTTATTAATCTCCCTCCCTTTATATAACTCTCTAATCGATATAATATCGATTATAAGTCGTTTTTTTTTTATTATTCTAAGCTTAATAAGATACTCGTATAGCAAGAATAAATCTATATATAATATAATAGGAACTTAGGCTAATTCTAGCTTAGCTATAATTCGATTTAGTATTATTATTAGGGAGATACTAATATTAAAACCTAATAATATACTATATATTTCTAAGGCAAGAATACTCTAGGTAATCCTCTTGCACTTAGTAGAACTCTAGTAGATAATATTTCCTTTTATTACGAATTTATCTACTATCCTATTTTTATTGCCTAGGATAATTATATATCTAATTTATAAGGATAAGTTATAGTTATTTATAAGTAATCTATTTATAAAAATAAATAATTTAAGTACTAAAAAATTAAAAAGGATATATTTTAATCCGTATTGCTAGTTCTCTTTTTGCTATTATAGCTATTTATTTAACCTCTAGCAGTCTTCTATTATAAGTTAGTATTGCTAGGCAGCGATAAATAGATCGAATACGGCTTCTAGTTAGCAAATAGATGCAATATAGCTGCCTCTTGCTTATTATTTAAAGTAGTATTAGGCGAAATTGGGTTAGGAATAGTTAATAACCTTAATCTTAGCAGCCTAGCCTTTTTATAAAATCGCTAGTAAATTCGACTCGAAATATAGCTAGGATCTATTAAAGTCTATAATATATCCTAGGGCTAATTTTATATAGGGTTTAGAGCGAATTTAGGCGGAATTTAGCTTAGTCTCTTCTCGATTATAGTAAAAATTAATGCTAAGAATAATCGTATTATTAGTTTATATCCTAATAAGACTAAAATAAGAGCGGCTAGAATGCAATAGGAGAAAGCAGTTATCGAATATAAAGGGTTATATATAAAGTCGTTAAATATAATACTCGAAATAAGTCTAGAACTAATAAACGCTAGACTCTATAATACTATATAATAGCTTAATAACGCGGATAATTGTTTAAAAAAGATACTTATCCTAGAGTTTTTTTAGAAAGCTAGCAAGTATAGTTCGTTTAAGTATTAATTAGGATTATAGATAAGCCTAGGTAATATCTCGAAGGCATAACTTTATCCCCTAATCGATATATATTAGAGCTAGAGCTAAAAGCAATTATTAGCTAACCTATTAGATTATAGGAGACTAAGTAAGGATCTCTTTCTTGCTATTATTATTATATCCTGTAATAATTAGTCGTGATTTTTTGTATAGGTAATTAGTTATTTTATCCTTAACTTCTTAAATAAGTCTAGTATAAAAAATCCGGATTCCTTTATACTAGGCAGGATTAAATTATTCGAAAGAGAAAATACTTTAGCCTATACGGTCTATAATCTCCTTTTAGTCTAATACTTAATATAGGGGTCTAGGGGTTATAATCTTACTTTCTGCACGAAAACGAATAAAGAGCGCGAAATCGTCCTATTCTTTCTTAAATATAAATTAAGTTATATTCTTTAGTAATTATAGTAGTTAAACTTCTAGACGCTATAAAAACCGGGTCTATTTACAGGCAGATTTGAGGTCGATTTTATCTTAGTCCTAGATAGCCTTTTATTAAGGATTATTTAAAAAATAAGGCTATATATATATCGACTAGAATACCTAGAGACCTGCTAGGGACTAGATTATAATATTATAGCTATCGATAGCGTTAAGGGTAAAAGGACTAGTCTAGCTGTCCTTTTCTCTCTAAACTTTAACCTAGCTTTATAATAGGAGTTAAAAGAGCATTATTATAGTAGGGCTATTCCTAGTAGATAGCGCTTCTTTTAGTTATCGAGATACTATAAGTTCTTAAAGAGTTATTATTGCTTTCTAAATAGCTTTAGCCTATTTTCGAGTAGTTTTTAATAGTAGAGAATCCTAATTAATCTATAGATATGCACTAAAAATAAGCAGAGTTAGAACTAATCTATCTAGGCTAGTAGTATTATTTATAGCTTTAACTGCTATCTAGAGGATTATATCCTATCTTATTATTAATCTAATTTTAGTATATAGGATCTTATATGCCTGGCAGAAAGGGGTATAGTATTTTTTAACCTTCCCTATAGACTAATGCGCTTCTATTAGTACTTGCTAGCAGGTAATTCCTATTTAGCTAGATTTAGTCTAGAATTCCTTAGATAAAAAATTCATGCCTATATTATATTAGAGCAAATCTAGGGGTCCTAAGTATATATTAATCTATATTATCCTTAAGGCTTTCTAGGTATTCTTAGTAGATATTAAACACAGGAATTAGGCGGCCTAAAAAGATATTATAGCGTTAATAATATAAAGAACTAGTTTCCTATTTAGGTATATAATATCTATAATAATTTCGAAATTAAACTCTTTATTATTATAAAGCGTAAATTTAAATCGGCTAAGTGCCTTGCTATATAACTAATAATATTAGCAGAATTTCGAAATGCTTTTAAGAATAGTTATTAGTATTTTATATCCGGCTCTAGATAGAAGTTAGTATAGTCGCTATGCTATAGGATATCTAAATTAATAGTAAATCGTCCTAATTTTAGATTCGGTTAGGAATAAAATCGCAGCGTTTTCTAGTTAAAAGAAGAACTAAGAGTATCCCTATTTGCAAATAACTAGCAGTGCTTTATCCTTGCTTATAAGCTCGTTTATTATATTCTAGAAGAAAATCTTTAAATAATTTATATTAGCTAAGGAAAGAAGGAAAAGAGTAGGCAAAATAAGAATATAAAAAGTAATATTTCTAAATAGGGTTTTAACTGTAATATTACTAAGCGTAAGTATACTTTATCCTTCGCCGAATTTAATAGAATTAGTGCTAGCAGATGCTTTATTAATAGTAAGATATAGTATTATTTTCTATAAGGCTTTAACCTGATTTTATCTAGTAGTTAAAATCTATATAGTACTAGTATCGATTATAATTCCCTAAAAAGACTATTAGAAATATCGATTTTCGAGAAAAAATTGCAAAGCTAGCATAGGTTCTATTATATCTAATTTCGGGTTATATTTAGTAAGAAGGTGCATAAATACTAATATTAATAGGAACTAAAAAGCTTCCTATTATTATAGAATATCTTTAGGATTATTATTAATTATATACTTTTCTTTATTATATATCTTAAGGCCTTTAAATACTATAATATAGGCGGCGAAATCCTTAGGACTATTATCTGCAAATTTGCAGTATACTATATATACGGTTTTCGCCTATCTTTATTCGTTAAGCGAGTGTTTAGTTAACTAGCAACTAACTTTACTATATATAAAATACTTCCGAGTCTAATTTTTATTTAGTCTAAAATTAGATTAAACTTAAGTTACTATCTATAAAACGATTTTATATATTATTCTAGTATTTTTAGTCTAGATAGTAAATCGTACTTTATTGCGTTATCTATTTAGCTTTATTCTTAGCAATCGATATTTCTAATATAGATTATAAATCGGCTTATAAGTTCTTAATATCTTTAGCTAGTCGGAATAATGCAAACTTAAATTCTAGTACCCCTTAGTATGCATTAATAATTATAGTGCGTAAAAGGGTATCTTTTTTATACCCTTTGCTAAGTGCTTATTAATATAACTCTAGTTTATTAAATAGTTTCTAGAGAATATTATATAAAAGTAGTTCCGAATTCGCCCTGCGAATAGATAAAAATAAAGTCGATATCTAGTTAGTAAAGTAATACGTATAATTAATATTCGATTTAAAATAATTCTTAAGTTAGTTATACTGCGTTTTAAAAATATTATGCTACTTAATATAATCTATAAAATATCTCTGCGTATAACTAGTCTAAATTTAAGGAAAAATTAAATAAAAATATCCTGGAGCAATTTTTAATAAAAAATAAATATTAAAAAACAAATAGATAATATTATTAAGCAAATCGTATAGTTTCTCTATAAAGTTCTTTATCTTATCCTAGACTTTAGTAAATTTAGTTATAATATTATTATCGATAGGCAAGTTAGGAGTCGATTTTAAGAGTAACTTAATATAAAATTTAAATAGGATTATTTTAGACTTTTCCTAAATTTAAATCGAACTCGAAGCGATTTTTTATAGAGTTTATATATTATTCTAGTTATATTCTAGAAAGGCTATATCCTATATAAGTAGGTTTTAAAATCGATATAATATTAGATATTACGTTTATCCTTAGGGAATATCCTTATCTATTATAGGTTCTATAAATAGAGTTATTTAAGGGTTTATTTAGGGGATAAGTAAAGGTTCTTTTTAATATAATAGTAAAGGGTTCTAAATTAATAGCATTCGTTCTCTAGTTAGTAATTAGTATAGATTTAAATTTAAGGAGTTTTTAGTTAAAGGTTATTATATCCCCTATAAAAGGGCATAGTAAGGCAATTATATGCCTTTTTCGAATTACGCTTATTAATATATTAAAAGCAGCTATTGCTTAAGCTATTCCTAGTTTAGGATCTATATAAAAAGGGGTCCTATTCTTATATTTCTAGGTCCTAAAAAGAATCCTCTGCCTCTAAGGAAACTTTTTAGCAATTTCGTTACTCTAGTATCCGCTAATTCCTAGATATTTTTATCCTAGCCTTTAAAAGCATCCTAAAAATCTTTAAGGAGAAAAGTACTAGAGCTCCTAGATAATTTTATAAAATATAAGATCTAGAGTTCGATATTAGTTAGATCTTAGTATAAGTTTAGGATAGGTTTATCCTAGTTTTTAATTTGCTTAATTAAGGCGTTTTTTATCTTTTTTATAAGATCCTAAAGATTAATCTATACTATCTCCTAAGCGAACTTAGTATTCTAGGGCAGTTAGTAATTACCTTTTATAGTAATTTCTACTAATATCCTAGTTATTATTAATAAGAATTCGTATTAATTTTATAGGTATTTTTATTTAGTATTAAGATAGGTTACTAAGGGATTAAAACTATAGGCTATAGGAGTCTATTCCTCCTTAGTCTCGATATTGCTCTTCTAAATAGTCGATATAGCTATAAGTTTCTAGATAGTTAAAACTGCGAACTCTAGGAGTCTATTTATATTTAAGAGGTCTATTAGCTTTCTTAGCTTAGAAATAAGCAACCTAGTCTAGCTAATCTATATATTATTAAATATAGGATTTATATTAATAGCTAATAGTAATACTAATTAGTATAAGTAGGGTATTAATATATATTAGTATAATATAAAAAAGGACTCTAATTAAGTTAGCTCGGGTCTTTAATTTATTGCTATATGCTTATATCTCTCTCTCTCTTTCTCTTCCTTTATTAGAGAGGAAGATAAAATATATATAATATCTTAAAGGCATCTAGGTTAAACTAGAGGTAATATATAATTATCCTAAACTCTATATAATCCGAATTTATAGCCGCCCTTTTTCTCCTTTAAACTATTATTGCTACGATCTTAGTATAAACTTATTATAATATCGTATGCTTATTATACTAAGTTTAGGGGTAATCTACTTCCCTTTTTATACTGCCTTTATTATGCTCCTATCTCCTGTCTAAAGGGGCACGATACTTATGCGGAAAGGGGTAATATATACTATAATAGGGATAATATTAAATATCTAGCAGAAAGGGGTTTGCGTGCATTATAACTATAATATCTTAGAGTTAGTTGCGGAAAAAGGGGTTTAGGCAGAAGCAGGTTATTCTACCGTCTATTATTATACTCGTGACTTGGATAAACATATACTTACTCTTTTCCTAACTTGTTGTTATTAGAGTCTATCTTTTTTGCTATAAGTAGGGGTACTGCTTATCTCTTTAACTTAGAGACTTTCTAGCAGTTAAGGCAGTTTTTAGCCTAGTGCTACTTTTTTCTATAGATAAAATAAGTAATATTTTCTTAATATACTCGTTTTTTATCTTCTATTAGCGCCTGCCTTTTATCCTTAGCTTTAACTACTCTTTTCTAGTCGGAAGGAGAAGACGCAGGAACTCTATTATATTAAGGAGCGTGTATTAGGGGTTAGGATTCTCTTTATACTGCTTTTTTCTTATAGTAGAAAATAGTATTTTTAATAGCCTTATAGTATTTCTTATATAAAAGGCAGTTATTTTTAGCTTTAGTTAAAAGGCTTAGGGTAAGGCTAGCTAGTAAGTAGTCCTAGAGAGAATATTTTAACTAGTTTATAGGAATCTAGGTTTCTACGGCTAAGTTATTAAATTCCGCAATAAACTCCTAAATATCCTACTTACTAGTTATTAAAAAGTTTAATCTCTATAGCCTTTTAACGGATTTAGTAAATTTATTCAGGTTACTATATACTAACTTAAGGCTTTAGACTATCTTAGCTAAGTAGGAAAAAGGGCGGGTCTTTAATTTATACTAGGTCTTAAGAGTCTTCCAAGCCCTGCCCTCGAAAGCCTAAAAAAGAAAAGAAATCTAGTTCTCTTTATTATAGAATATAGAGTAGTTAGTCTATATCTTATCTTTTAACTTTACTAGGAAAGCACTAAACTTGCCCTTTTTCCTAAAAAAGGTCCTAATATCTTTATAGCGGGATTTAGCCTTATCCGAGTAGTTAGAGTTCGAGTCGCCTATTATAGCAAAGGTCTGCTAGGCGGCCTTGCTTAATACTATAAAGTTTCCTATAAAAGGCCCTCTAAAAGCAGTAAAGGCCTCCTTATAGGAATAGTCTTATTTAAGAGAGTATAAATAGTATAGTTAGTCTATCTCTTTTCTTATTTAAGTTATTTCTACTATAAGCGTTTATATAGTCTTTATATTATCTTATACGGGCTTAGGCTATGCTAAAAAGAAAGCTATCTCTCTAGGTCGTAGTTATAAGGTCGTGCTAATAGAAAGGGTTAGGACTAAAGTCTAGTCTAAGGTTATGCCTTGCTGCTCTAGTCTTATTAGTATAGGCAAGGGATCTTTTAAGGCAATTCTAGCAGAGCAATAAAGTAGTGCGTTTTTACTAGATATAAATCCTCGGGTTATAAGTCGTAGGGCTATAATAGTCTTATTATTATACTAGGTTAGGGTTTATAGTTATACTAATAAATAAGGTTAGTCGATATAGGTTAAGGGCTAATAGTTTTATTATTAAGCTAGGGTCTTTTATTATACTAATAGATAAGGTTAGTTAATAGTTATGCCTAATAATAACTCTATTAGGGGTCGTAGTTAACTCTAGTAGTCTTATTACTAGAGGTTTAGGTATAGTAGTTTTCGTCTTTTATAAAACGTAAAAATAGAATACGTATTTAATTAAACGCTTACTAGTAGGGAATTAATCTAAGAATAGTATTATAGCTAGAGCATAACGAGTAAATATATATTAGGCACTATAAATAAATATTCTTAAATAAAGAAAAAAAAGCAAAAAAGAGCAGAGTCTATAGCTTTTTATACGGGCGCGGCCTAGGGCAAGTTATATATTATAACCCCTATAATAACCCCGTATAATATAACTAGTACTTTTATCGAGTTTTGCTACTTTTAGTCGGATTACGCAGCCGCGCGTGCGGATTAGGCAGAGGCGCGTAATAATACTCTTTATAATAACTATACTAGAGTAGTAATATATATTAAGTCTATTACTATTAATATTAAAGCCTTTTACTTTAAAGCTTAGTCTAATACTAAAAAGGCTTTTCTAGCTAGCTAGATATATTTATATTCTAATACCTTAATAATAGATATTTATAGTATAAGTACTTCTTTTTAACCTACTACCTGCTATTTATAATAACCTAATACTTACTACTAAGCAATATAAGTTAGCTTAAATATAAATCAATAGCGCTATATTAATAGCGTATACTTTTATTATAGTATCCCTAGGCACGTTCTAAAGTCCTATAACTTTTATTTAGTATATTGCCTATTTATATTACATATATATTTTATAGATATAGTAAATACTTTTAATGCTTTTTTAAGCTAAGCGGGAAATATACTACTTTTATAATAAGTCTCTTACTAGGAGCAAGTAGTTATATTAAAGATATTAATAATAGTTTAGTAATATAATTTAAAGAAATTAAAAAGGATATAAATACTATAATGTTTTTTTCTTACACTTAGAAACTTTACTACTTTTATTAACGCGTAGGCAAATAGTAGCTATAACTACTATACTATTATAAGCAAATTGCTAGTTTAAAATTACCTGTAGGCTATAGGTCTTAGGCTCGTGTCCTCGCCTAATAGGTATTTAATTTAAGAGATAGGGCCGGAAAAAGAGGATAGCGACCAAGGGCCCTACAACTAGCGCTACGTATTTTTTATATAAGTTTCTTACCTAAAAAATATATTATCTTCGTTGTAATTAACTTATTTGTTATTAAAAGAAGAAACCGATTAATTAAAGCTATAAATATATACGTAAGCCTATCTTCTGTAGTATTTAGCCTAGAAAGGCAGTAGCGGGAGCCTTAGGGAGGAAGGCTATAGCAGTAGCGAGGGAGGCAGCAGCAAGGGAGGCAGCAGCGAGGGAGGCAGTAGCGGTAGCAGTAGCAGCAAGGCAGTAGCAAGGGAGGCATTAAAAGGGTCCTTAAGCGCTCTCTCTATAATAATCTCTATTAATAATATTAATAGCTATAATACATCTAAGGGAGGCCTTTAAAGGTCTCTAAAGCCCCCCCCCCTGCTTTAACTATATAAATACAATTATATATAAATGCAAATTATCTACGCGTCTTAATACATTACTACCCCTAAAGGAAATAACTAAGGATAGGTACGTATAGACGAAGTATTTAATTATATAATAGGGCTATATTTAGGCAGTGCTTATAGTATAATTAGATTAAGTTTAATCTAAGATTAGAAGCGGATTATAAAGAGATTAGGGAAATAAAGCAGAAAAGGAGGATTAGGATTAAGGCAATATATATATAAACTCTAGCTTCTTTCTTTACGAAAGAAAAAAAAATATATAAAAATATAAGTAATAGATTTAAAGACCTAAGCTAGTTTAAGCAAAGTCCTCTTTTATATTATACTAATATATATTAATGCCTTACTTATACTTATTAGTATTACTATTAGCTATTAATATAAGTCCTATATTTAATAAAAATATAGATTATCTAGGAAATAAATACCTAGACTTAAGCTAAGAAATAACTTTTACCCTAGGAAGAAATAGACTCCTAGAGTTTATAGTTTTAATCTCTTATAGTACTAGATAGTATAATAGCTGCTTAGAAGACTAAATCGACTTTAAATAATAATAAAATCCTTAAAAAAGAATAGACTCTTATAGCTTATAGTTTTAATCTTTTAAGAACCTGAACTTATACCTAGAATATTTAGGATAATAATTAAGATACCTAGATAGATTTATTTTTTTTCTAGAAAAACCTTTTTAATTATTTTATTATTTTCTTTTTTACTCTTTATAATTTCTAGAAAATTTTATTTTAATACTAACTTAAAATTAGATAGATATTATATTTATACTATACTTCTTTTCTTTATATTTTAAAAGGATTATATCTTTTCATCCTAATTATTTTTATATAAATATATATTTATTTTTAGAATAAATTATACTTTTTAAATTATAAAAGTAAAAATCTCTTTTTTTAATTTCTTTTAAAGCCTAGCTAACTAGTAAATAAGAATTATCTGCCTAGCAATATTTTTCTAAAATTTTTGCCTAGCTATACTTACTTAAAATTTTTTTTTGCCTTAAAGTACTTGCTAATTTTTTTCTGCCCTTATACTCGTATAAATTTTTAAAAATTATTTTTTTATTCTAAATTCCTATTATGCCTATATAGCTGCCTAAGTAAGATTAGTATACTTAGCTTTTTAACTCTTAACAAGAAAGTAATTAGTCTAAATAAAAGCTACTAGTATATATACTGCCTGCCTAGCTTCTAGTATAAGCTTTATATTTAATATTAGCTAAGAATTATCTTAATATTAAAAAGGGATACTTACTATTTTCCACTAAAACCCCTAAAATAAATAGCAAAAGCAACTTTTTACTATTACTAAGTTTTATTCCTAATAAGCATTAACTATAAGTAGCTATTACGCAAGTCTAGAGACGCATTAGTAACAAGGGATAGTTCTTATTACCTTATTATAAGGATACCCCTATTTTAGCGTTTAAGGATTATACTACTAAGAGCTATTAAGAGTTATTAGCGTTTTTATTATTATTCTTAGCGTTTTTAGCATTAATAGAGTAGGAAATAGGTATTAGCTTAGAATAATAAGAGGAAGAATACGCTTTATTAGCCTTAGTATTAATAGCAGACTACTTAATAAGGACGCGGGAATACTTATATAAAATTAGTCTAATACTTTTTTCAAAATATTATAAAATTCTTTTTAAAATCGCGACTAAATTAGCTTAAAATCCTATATACCTTAATAAGTATATAGGGTTAGTACTAATAAAACCTTTTTATTATTATCTTCCTTATTACTACTTATAATTATTATCTTATATATTAAAAGAGTCTTATTGCCTACTAGCCTATTTTTCCTACTACTCCTACTTAACTTATAGCCCCTCCCCTGCCCCTTACCCCTATGCTTCTTAGTCTACTTTAATAGTATTTTTAAAATATTTTATTAGCTTTATATAATAATTTTAGGAAAATACTATTACTATTTCTATTTAAGTTTATTTATACTTACTATTAATAATAATAGTAATACTCTCATACTTCCTTATAAGCATAAAAGAAAAAAGAAAAGAAGAAGTATAAAAGAAAAAAAGGAAATAAATTTATTTCACAGGGTAAGTTATATATATATATATAAAAAACGCGAAATATAATAAGTACGCACTATAACCTTACTACTTTATAAAAAAACAACTTCTTTACTTATTTTTTTACTATATTCTTTTTTATATACTTATTTATCTATTTCTTATATAATTTCTTTCTTTTTTATACTTTTTTATATATTATTACCCTATTACCTTTCTTTTTATTTATCTTTCTTTCTTCTATAATAATTCGATAATAATATAAAGGACTAGGTCTTTAACCCAGTTATATCTATATAGGGGGATTATAAGTACGTAACTAGCAGGCTCTCTAGCTTAGCTAGGATATAATAGGCTCGTATTAATACAGGCTTATTACTAATAGCCGACCTTATAAGGTATATAGCTAGCTAGCAAGGAGCTTTTCTCTCTTTCTTTCCCTTTCTTCTCGGTAGTTTTATTTATTACTCCTTTTTAGTTTAACTTAGTATTATTTTTTTATTAATCCCTTTATATTAAATAGAACTCCTTTCTGTTTATAACTATAATATAGAAAGTATAATCTTAGATTTATATTAAAAAGAACTCCTTTCTGTTTATAACTATAATATAGAAAGTATAATCTTAGAATACTATTAAATTTTGCCTATTTCTAATATATTAGAGTCTTGCTCTAGATTTCTAGTATAGCTAGCCTCTTTTTAAGCGAAATTTACTATTAATAGAGTTGCAATTAGGGATAGTTGCTCCTAGTTCTTCTATATTTATTTGCAACTTAGTACTTTCTAGTAAAGTTTCCTTCTATACGTATTACGTATTAACTATTTTGCTAATTAGCTTAATTCCTTCCTAGTATATATTAATAAAACTCTTAGCAAATTATATAAGGAGCAATATATAGGTTTTTCTCTAGTTATATTATTATAAGAGACGTTAGAGTCTCTTAGCATATATATTATATAATAGGAATATATTCTCTTTAAGGCTAAATAATAGTACTAGTCTAACTATACTAAGATTATCCTATTAGCTTTTAGTCTTTATACTAAACCTAAAAAGCAACTAAATTAAGAGATAATATAGCCTATAATATACTAAGCTTTTATATTACTCTTAAGGAGCTTTAATAGTATATTTAACTCTAGGGATATATTTTAAGTAATATTTAATATTCCGCCTTATACTAAGGCTAACCTAAGAGATATTAGTTCTATTAAATATAGCGCTTCTAGTATACCTTAGTATAAGTAATACTATAAATATAACTAAGTTAATTACTTCTAACGTAATTACTTATAGCTATACGCGTAATCTTAGATTTCTTAGTTAATATTAGATTTTAAGCTAGTAGAAAGAACTAGGGGCGAGGCAGAGATTTTCGACAAGGGTAATAAGGCGTAAGGGATTTATAGATTAGCCGTAAGGGTTATAGTCTAGGATAAGCTAGGCGATTAGTATATATATGCTCTGCTTTTATCTTATATATATTAATTTATTATTAGCGCGTAATATAAGGCAGGGCAGTATATACTAATACTATTCGCGCTAGGCTAGGAAAATAACTACTATAACTAAGCAATATAGCGTATACTTAAGGCTAGGTTAGTTATTTATAGCAAGGGGCTTTTTTAAGGCTACTTTACTCTAATAGGACCCTTTTAAAGCACGTGCTAGTTATATAGGATTTCTTTTATTTATTACTTAAATAGCTGCTTTCTTGCCTTAATATAGGCGATATAACTCTATATTATAGACTCCCCCTTCTTAGGAAGGACTAGCTAGTAGTTAGCTATTTGTAGCAGGCTTTTATAGTTTATATATAGCTTTGCGTTAGTATAATATATAGCTATTATAGCGTTAACTATATAGTATTAACTAGCTTATACTTCTTATTTCTTTTAGGGCTAAATTTAGCATATTACTATAAGTCTATAGATATATACCTTAATAGGCATATTAAGGCCTTAGTTAAAGGGTAGTATTATGCGCTATATATACTAACTCTTAGGCTACGTACCTATAAGACTAATTATAAGGGTACTAACTATTTAATTAAAGCCCTAATAGACCCTAGGTTATGTATAGCAGTGTATATAGTCGTCCTTAGTACGCATAGCTTTATGCCCCTTTTTCTCTTTTCTCTTTATCTTAGAATCTTTGTTTATAGTGCCTATAATATATTTACTTATTATTTCAAGGCCGTTATAATATCTAATATCTCTCTTTATACTAAGCTAGTAATAATCCTGCTAAAAGAGCTTAAAGGTCTTATTTTAACTACTATAAGCAAAGATTAAGGGTTCGTAAGCAGTATAGATTAAGGCTATACGCAGAAAAATCCTATTATTTGTTTTTTCTAGTATAATTAGCAAGGTATCCTAGCAGCTAAGGCCCTAAGCAGAGTTTTCCTTCTAAATAAGGTTAGCTAGGTTAGTACCTATTAGAGCAGTTATTGCCCCTATTATTATAAAGGTTCTAGTTAATAGGGTCGAGTTAAGGGTAGTTAAAGGCAGGCTAAAACTAAATCGGCTAAGCGGGATTATACTAAAAGTACGCTCCTTTTTTTCCCTAGCCTTAACTATTAGCAGCTTAGTAGTCTTTCGAAATAGGGCATTAGCGACTATATTTAAGCGGCTAGGGCAGTAGAGGAAGCGTATATTAAATTAAGCTAGAAAGTCAGACTAGCAGACCTATTTAATAAAAAGGAGTCTTTTTATAGCGAAATGCACTAGAACCTTATAGTCTATAATTATATCGAACTTCTAGCCTAGTAACTTTAGGTAGAAGTATTTGAGGCTCTATATAATAGCAAGGAACTCGCGGTCTTAGATTAAGTAGGCTTATTTAATAAGGGTTATTATTTTAGAGAAGAATCTAGTAGGCTTTTAAGTTAAGCTATTAGGCTATTGCTATTATAAGACCCTGTAATAGTATTATAAAAGGCATTAGTCTTGAGATAGGTTAGTAGTTTAGGCTAGAAAAAGGCGAGAATAGGGGCTTTAGTAGTAAGCTATTTTATTTTAGCAAAGGCGTTATATTATTTAAGTCTAAAAGAAAAGTCGCTATCCTTCTTAAGCAAATAGTTAAAAAGTTCGGCGGCCTTGCTAGTATAGTAGTAAAAGATCCGGATAAAATTATATAAGCTAAGGAAAGTGTATAAATACAACTATGCACGATACAAATCGTCTACGCGTTTTAATGCGTATCTGCCCCTAAAGGAAATAACTAGGATAGGTACGCATAAATAAAGCATTTAATTATATAATAGGGCTATATTTAGGCAGTGCTTATAGTATAATCAGATCGAACTTAGTCTAAGATTAAAAGCAGATTGCAGGGAGATTAGGAAGATAAAGCAGAAAAAGAGGATTAGGATTAGGGAACTATATATATAAAGTCTAGCTTTTTCCCTTAAAGAAGAGAAAGAGATATAGATATAAGCATATAGCAATAGATTAAGGACCCGAGCTAACTTAAGCAGAGTCCTTTCTTATATTATACTAATATATATTAACGCCTTACTTATACTAATTAGTATTATTATTAGCTATTAATACGAGTCCTATATCTAATAAAATGCAGATTAGCTAGGAAAAAAATACCTAGACTTAAGGTAGGAAATAACCTTTACCCTAGGAAGGAACGGACTCCTAGAGTTCGTAGTTTTAATCTCTTATAGTACTAGATAGTATAATAGCTGCTTAGAAGACTAAATCGACTTTAAATAATAATAAGATCCTTAAGAAGGAATAGACTCTTATAGCCTATAGTTTTAATCTCTTAAGGACCTCGAATTATACCTAGAACGTTTAGGATAATAATCGAGATACTTAGAAGAATTTATTTCTTTTTCTAGGGAAACCTTCTTAATTATTTTTTACTTTTGTTTTTTATTTTTTATAACTTTTAGAATACTTTATTTTAATACTAACCTAAAATCGGATAGATATTGCCTTTATACTATACTTATTTTCTTTTTATTTTAAAGGGATTATATCTATATATCCTAAATATTTTTATATAGATATATAATTATTTTAAAATAAACTATACTCTTTATATTAGGAAAGCAAGAATCTCTTTTATTAATTCTTTTCGGCTTAGATAAACTAGCAAATAAAAATTATTTGCCTAGCCTAATCTATCTGAATTTTTTTTTGCTCCTAGCTATACTTAAAATTTTTTGCCTAGCTATACTTTATTAATTTTTGCCTAGATTGCCTGCTAATTTTTGCCCTCCCCTAGCCGCCCTAGCTAGCTAAGCATATTATAGGATTTATTTTTTAGTTCTAAATTCCTGCTAAGCTTGTATAGCTATGCATGCTAAGTTTATATACTTGCCCTTTTGCCCCTTATTAAGAGGGTAGTTAGTTTATATAAAAGCTGCTAAAGCCTAGGCAGCTTAACCTGCTTTAAATACTAGCTTTATATCTAATATTAGCTAAGAATTATCTTAATATTAGAAAGGGATACTTATAAAGTTATAATATAATCCCTAGGAAGAGCAGTAAAAGTAATTCTTTACTATTACTAAATCCTGCTCCTAATAGGCATTAGTCGATAGGGGCTACTATATAAGCCGGGATATATATTAAAAGCATAGCAATATTTTAGTAGCTTTGCTATATAGATAACTATAACTTAGGGTTTATAGGTTTTAATAGGACCCCCTAGGCGTTTTTAGCATCCTTATTATTATTATTAGCGTTTTTTAGCATAGTTATAGCTAGGAAAAGGCGACGATTTAGTATTATAAGCAGTAGCATGCGTTTTAGGGCCTAGGGTATTAATAGCAAGCTGCTTAATAATAAGGCTAGGATACTTATATAAAATTAGTTTAATGCTTTTTAATAAACTTTATAAAATTATTTAAAAATCGCAATTAAATTAGCTAAAATTCTGCTTATTTTAACGCATACGCAAAGGAGGAACTAGAGCAATATTTTTATCGTTATTATTATTACTATTAATAACTATTATTTCTCTTATTAGGGTATCCTCGCCTAAAGGCCTACTTTCTCTACTGCCCTGCCCGCCCCTATATCCCCTCCCCCCTGCCCCCTACTCCTGTATTTCTTTGCTTGCTTTAGTAGTATTTCTAGAATATTTTATTAGCCTTGCGTAATAATTTTAGGAAAATACTATTGCTATTTCTATTTAAGTTATTTATACTTATTTTTAATAATAATAATAATGCTTTGCTACTTTATTAAAAGTATAAAAGAAAAAAGAAAAAAAGAAGTATAAGAGGAAAGAGAGAAAATAAATTTATTTTATAGGGTAAGTTATATATATATATAAAAAAAACGCGAAATAGAGTAAGTATATACTATAATACTACTATTTTATAAAAGACCGATTCTTTTACTTTTTTTCTTTTTTTACTATATTCTTCTTTA